>JANHGB010051718.1:4756-23511 GCA_026283785.1 Coracopsis vasa | reverse complement strand
AGGTGCTGTTTCATTTTATTGACATCTACTTTGTACTTGTTACTTCTTCCTAAAATACTGGCTTTAACTTTTTTCAGATGCTTCACTGGGCTGTTACTTTCCCCAAAGCAAGCATATCTGAGATGAACTCTCTGGTCCTCTCCAGGAGCCCAGGTGCTCCGGAGTTCAGTTAGGCCAAACTATTTGTCTTAATTTTAAAAAAAATCAGACCTTATGCTGCTGACAGTCCTCTAATATGTAATAAAGAAATCATTTGTTGTAATGGATTTAACAACTAATCCATAGAAATCTGCCAGAGTTACTTCAAGAGTAGAGACGTGTTAGGTTTTCAGTTACTTAGCAGAGGGAAATATTTCACTTCTCGTGATACCAGGCTTGAGTGGTCCTCACATCACCTCCATCAAAAATTCTTTGGCTAATCCGCAGATTTAGAACTCATGAAAACATCATCCTAAGCAGAAACCCAGATGAATAGATGTTAGATGTACGAAGAAATTTTTAGATCTACCCTCCCAGAAAAATGCAATGTAAAAGTACATATAAATTCTGGGGTTTGTCTAATTTATTGCGAAATTCCTCTGCAGTAGTGGTGCTTGCTGAGTGCTCGCTACCCATTTCTGCAGGCTGCAGTGCTTGCTGTGCCTAGGTGACTGGGATCATGTTGCCCTCCAGTGGCTGAAACTGAAAAACGGGGAATAAAGCACACTGCAGTATTTTTTTCCCTCCCTTTCATGTGCGTGCAAAGTCTATGTATCATGAAAGAGCAACGGCTAATACCAAGAACTTACATTATGCCAACTTTTAATATATTAATATAAAGTTAATCCCTCCTTCCCTGTTCCTTATAGGAATGCAATCTGAAGTAATCTTCAATCACAGAAGTTCATGCTGTTCTTTCTCTGGCATGGCAGGTTTGTATAGTGGGGTGTGGGAAAGAAGTTAATAAGAAGCCAATCCAGCATTTTGTTTTGTCCTTATATTTCAAAATGTGGCCCTTGCACAGACTGTGCAAAGCAATCTCTCAGTAACACACGTCACTGTAGCATGTAAGTAGTTAACATACTTCTTTTTTCAATAGCATGTAACATAAATGCTGATATATTTACATGTGGCAACTCTCCGCATCCCCTCCTGCAGTCTGGTTGGATAGGCAACAAAGGCACAAGGATTTTAAAGAGTAGAAATGTCTATGAAGTCTCAGTGCACCTCTGAGATGCCTTGCTGGTGGGTTTTTTTTCAGAACATTTAGCATAAGGTATTTTCTGTGTTGATAGTGAAGCTCCTTTCATGAACACCTGTGAGTGCTCAGTACTTACACATATCTGACTATCTCAAACTGAGCACTGGGGAAGCATAACTCATATAGCCAGTGCCTACTGATGGGAGACTTGGGTTCCAATTTGTAAATGAGAATGCAGGCAACCTGCTGAACAAAACCAGAGAACTTACTTCTTAAAATATCATTCAGTTATATCATTCAGCATAACCATAAGAATTTCATCTTTTGCTCTGTCTTCCGATTTTTGTAACAAATGAGGCAAGATTCTTATGACTCTTTTAGTGCACAGCCCCAATTTTATCCCAATACATATTGAAAAGATTATAAAAAAAAAGGTACCTGCTCCTGTATCATAGCACATAGACACAAAGTACTTGGCTAAGACTGCACAAGAAACTTCAATATCAGAATGTACTTCATTTTGGAGTTGGACTTCTGCAACTTTAATATTCTCTTTACTTCTTAAAGAAAAATACAGTAAAGAAATAAGATGAAATTCCATTATTATACTCCTCCAGATAACTACATGAGTTTCAGCTGGGCTGAAACCCTTGGATCCAGCAACATAATTAACACCAGCAGCAGAAAGTGATTTGAGTTAAACCAGGAAAAGTCAGTGTGCTTAACCAATGGAGATGTTTTTAAATCAGTTGAGCCAGGTGAATTTAATGTAAGGCAAATATAAAGCTGTCTAGAGCAATCTCAAGCATTAGTGATTTTCTTTGAAAAGATAGGTGAGATTATAAATACACTATCTACTTTTAAAAAGGGGATGAAGAAGTGTAAAGATGTTGGGGAGGTATAGATCATTTGTGCTCTAGCTGCTGGAAGCTATTGTAACAGTTAAACCATTTATTAGTGCTCAGAAGATAACAAGTAAAAGGAAAAACAGGTTATTTTTTTAAAGAATAAGTGGTGTCAAGTCAACTTTTTTTTTTTGTGAGAAACAGGCTTTCTATATGGAAATTATTTAACTTTAATAAGTTTTTGTTGCTGTTTTAAATGACATAAGCAGGCTAGGAAGCTGTTGTATATTTTAGTCTATGATAAAATGATTGCAAAAGCAGCTAGAATGTTATATACAGAGCTGCATCTAGTAGTTATTTTTGGGGTGGTTATATTCATGGGGTGACTATCTCAGGCTGAGCACTATTCCTTCATAACTTGGTTGAAGACAAAATGTGTCTATGAAATCTGGAAATTACACCAAACTAAGAGGGATGGCAAGTGCAATGTCTGAAAAGATTGGACCTTAAAAAAAATCATTGCAAATTTCATAAATGGTGTGAGAGAAGAAAAAACTTACAATGTAACTTGTTAGACAAATGTGTCATTCTGTTCAGCAAGAATAACAAACAGCAGGCAGAAGAACAACTGGATGGGCAACAATTCTTTCTGTAGGGCAGTACGTGCATGTAACAAAAAAATGATCCTCAAGGTGACTCCATTATAGAGTGAAAAAGGTAAATAACGCATTGGGAAAAGGGATTGTAAACAGAGTTGTCTTGTGACTTCATATTTTCTGTTTCTATGGCACTTAATAAGGGTGCTGCTGGTGTACTGCAGCTAGTGGAAGTTTTATGCTGCCTGAGAAATGTGCGTCAACTGCATAGTCTGGAGAAGTGAAAGGGAGCAGTCAGAAGAAAAGAGAAGGTTATAAATTCAGCAGCTGAAGTGGGGGGCAGTGAGAAGGAAAAGCAATGGTGACACTGTCTTTTAGAAGAGGAACTATGAACACAGGAGTTTTGCAGCTCTGTGCAGACACATGTATGGAGCCACTTCTGAAGTGTTCCCTGCCTCCTCTGCAGTGGTGTAGGACTAGGAGTTGTGGGTGTGCTGCTTTGAAGTAGATTGTGTATCAGCTGTGGTGCACCCATTTACCAGAGTCAGGAGCCCCTGAGCTAGAATGTGCTTGCCATAACACACCACAAGCCAATACACTTTTTTTTGCTCATTACCTCTGATTACTATGCTTTTCAACTGTATTTTCAGGCAAGGGAAGATGGTGTGGTGTTATCCCTCCCGTTTAGCTTTCTGATTTTCCTACCACAGTAATTTCCTTATTTCCTAGCAGACTCGCTTCCTTCCACTGCTCAATGTAAACCAAAAATGGACAGAGCAGGCAGACCAACAGATGGGAACTGTTAAATCCCCAGAAGGCTTTTAAAATTATTTTTCAGTTCATTAGAGGCCCAGATTTGTAATTTGCCAAGTGTTCATGAGTCATAGATGGCCAGAGGACAAGCTCTGTGGACTTACAGGTACAGTTTTGCTTTAGAGACTGAAGCCTGTGTTTGACATCTTTTCCCTGCAGATGTATTCCACAGAAGCAACTAAGCAAAGACTGTGTGTTAGGTTTATATCTCTTGGGAAGGACCATCAGCAATCACTAAATAGACATAATAAATACTAGGGCTGGTCTGCACCACAGATTTGGCATGAGCTTGCAAGCAGGTGTTTGAAAATGCCTCTTGGGAGAAGACAACTGTGCACACCTCATGAAGCCTAACACAGGAAGACACTAACAGCTGTGCTTCTAAGTTTGCTTTGCTTTGGGTGCCAATTTCCTGTCTACTTTGTCTTCCAGCTTGCTGCCAAGCTTTTACTGGTAGAAATACAAAGCTGATTGGTGTCACAGTGTCCTTGCCCTGCTTTGATTATTTCTGTAGGAAATTCAGTTCATAACTCCTCTGTTTGCAATTAGTGTCTACTTCTACATATAAACACAGGCAAAGAATAGGTAATGATTGAGAAGTTAACTCTTCTGTGGACAGTTCTGCTCCATGTATCTATTTCAATAAAACTATTGGGTAAGATCCCAGATGGCAGTGATGTTTTTCTTCTTTCCACCAGGCATTTATCCAAAATTTTACCCTGTAGGCAATTGCTCCAGGAGAGAGAAAGGCCAAGTCATCTTTCTACTTTTACATCAAAGCCATTTGCATTTGCTCAGAGCGGCCATAAGCGGCTGGGTCTCAGCTGCAACTCTCTGGGAAACACATTCCTTCTTGTAATAAAACAGGGAAGCCATTTTCATTACTGCCTTGCAAAGGCATAGAGTTAAGCACAAGGCAGGCCCCTCATTGCTATTTTCCAAGAGCATACTTATTTAATCCAGGCTTAGTTTTCTGAGGGGAAGACAAATAACCAAAAAAGGAGTAACAGCAATGAGTAGGAACCTCAACTAGGACTGAGGTCTGAGTCACTTTGTTGCAAATGAGATTACAGCTGATCAACCTGGATGCTGAGTCCTCTGAGATGTCAAGTATTTATTATTTATGTATTTGACATTCTGCAAAATGGAAATGGCCAATTAATCACAAGCATCTTTTGGCAAGCATTTACAAGCAAAGATTGTAAAATCTTACTCCCAGCTAACGAAGCACCATTGCCCCCAGATGGAGTTGATTAGTTGGATCTGATAACTACCTATAAGGGAGCTCTGTGGAGAGCTGTGAAGGGAAAAGAAATGGGGCTAAAGTTTCTTTCAGAAATTATTAGCCAGTTTTCCTTTGAATGGTGGAAATTGCTCCGAGGAAATCTGGAAGCATGAAGGTGCAAAGGGGGAATGTTTTGTTTTATTGTTTGTGTATTTTGCGATGAGAGTGCTAAGACTCCATTTATGCAAGACCAAGAGCTAATGGATAGGAAGATCACACATGGAGTTTCATGATTACAGGTGTCTTCAGTTTTACTCAGACTTCGTAAGGAACAGGACTCCACACCTGGGCTGCTAAAAAAAAGCCAAGTTCATGCCCAAATTAGCTCCTCTGGGTAATATTTGCAATTACAGCTCCAGCTATGAGAGTTTGGCCCAAAGCCTGGGATTCAGAGAGGAATATGAAGGGTTTTACTTCCCAACCCTGGCATAAAAATAAAGTGTTCAATGTTTATGGTGCTTTGCAAAATGCTTTTCTGCTGGTGTGAGAAAAGCCTTTGCTGATGAAGTTGATTATTTTTTGTTTCTCTGTTTTTCACATTTGTATGTGTGTGTGTGCACATCTTTTGTCTCATGCCTAGACTGCAAGATATGTCAGAAATCAGTTGGGGTGGGGGATTGCCTGATTGCTAGCCCGATGGGAGGCTTTAGGTATGTGGCAAGCACTCCTAGGCATGGAGGTAACATCAGGAACAATAATAATAAGCAGACCTGATTTTCTTGGCTGATTAGTCTGAAATCCCCTTAGAGACATTCAGGAAGACAATGCATGCCTTTCTCTCGCAATTGCTGGCTTTTTTTTTTTTTTGTCTACCTATTTCCCATAAAATGTTTGTCACATTGCCAAGCAGCTCTGTTCCTTTGATATGCAAAGTGCTTTGAAGGGAAAATCCCTCAATTACCAATATTCCCAAAGCATGGCAATGTAGTAATGAGGGAAAGTCAATTTTTGTCTAAAGATATCACTCAGTATGAAAAGGGAACGCTTGCGTTTGTGGGGTCAGTCTTCTGGTACAAGGTTTTTGAAATGTTCATGTGAGGTTTACTCTTTTGTAGCTATACTGGTATCACCACTTTGCACTCTTTGGAGAATAATTATAGATGATAATGTGGAGTTTGAGATACACTGAGAATATAAAGAACAGTAGTAATGATATTCTTAAAGGATACAAGGAAGGTACTGCAGAACAAGAAGTACCCAATATATGTGATGAAATATTTGCCATTCTCTATACATCTCTGCTGATGATTTAACATCCAACAGGAGCCAAGATACATGTGATACACAGCAGCTATTATACTTGGAATTTTTAAGGTCAGCAGGTTTCCATTTCATCAGAGCCTGGATGTAATGCTGTTCAGAAATTCTCTCTGCTGTTAGTGCTGAGAGATAGCTAGCATTGTGCCAATGTTTAATTAAAGAATCCTGTCCCACTGCTGATCCATGGGCAGAATGTGACTTTATCAGACACTTCCAACCCAAAGGTCTGTCCTGTGGTGAAGGGGAATGGCTGCTCCCTCTTCTTCAGGACTCCTGGTTGCTGTGAGGAGGCTGGAGTAGATGGTCCCTATGGGGTGGGTGACGGATGGGCTCAGTCAGAAGGTGCTCAGAGGCACGAGAGGCCAGCAGGACTTCCCTTGCCCCAAAGACCTGCCCTGCTGCTGTCTCTCCTCAGGGGCCCCTGTACTGTACACCTGTAGTGTACACCTGCACAGGGCTTGTCCTTGGCTTTGCTCCACTGCTCACCCTATGGCCAAATTCCCAGGGACAGTGGAGCCTGCGAGATGGGGCACTCTGAGGGTGATGACCTGAGGAGAAAGATGAGGGGTCACCCCACGCCTCCCTGCCCTCTCACCCAACTGTGCCACTTCCAGCTCAGCTTCTCCCCTGCGCCGCGCACCAGTCCCCGCCCAACTCGAAGCCATGGCTGAGACGGAAACCCCGGAAAGGCACGCCTTCGCCGCCGCTCGCCACTGGGTGGCGCTGCCCCCCCCCCCAGCGCGGAACGCGAGGCCCCGCTGTTGTGTTCCCGGGGGGACGTGGAGCGGGCTGGGAGCGTTGCCGGCCGGAGCGCTGAGCGGAGCGCACCCCGTCCCGGAACGAGCGCGATGGCGCGCAGCAGCAAGGTGAGGGAGAGGGGTCTAATAGGATCCCGGCATCCCTTTGGCGTTCCTTACTCCGTTTTGTCTGCCATCTCCCCCCCGGCTGGAGTCACCGTTGCCCGCCTGTAACGCGAGCGCTGCTTAAGCTTTGGCCCTGGGCGGTGGGTGTTGGCGCGACCCCGTGGTCGCTGTGTGGGGTTTCTGAGGGCGCCGCGGGGTCTTTCCGGTAATGCTGCCTCTCTGGGAGCTGAAAGTGGCCGGTCCCCTCATGCTCACCTGGGGGAACCGGCTTTACCACCGTTAGGCGGCTTGCCTGTGCTGCGTTGGATAGGGCGTGGAGCAGCCTAGTTTAGTGGAAGGTGTCCCTGCACAAGGCAGAGGGTGTGGAACTAGATGACCTTTAAGCCCCTTCCAAACCATTCTCTGGTACCGCAGTCACCGTGGGGCTGAACCGGCCTGGCTTACCTTCAGTGAGCTGACTTCGAGGTTAGTAGCAAACAGCACAACAGCCACGGCTGTAAAGCCTGGCTCTGAAACCGAGTAACTCCTCCGTGTGCCGAACCCCGAGCTGCTGTGGGTACAAAAGATGTCTAATTCAAAGGAACGTCAGTGTTCCCATCCTGGGGACAGCTGTGGTGTTGAGCACTGTGCAGCTACCACAGTAGTAGTATTCTGCTCTTGCTAGAATAATAGTAGAAATGGTTTTGACCTGTTAGAAATGCAGTTTGTTTGTTCTGTTTAAGGAATCCTGTTGGTGAAACCTGTGTTAAGATCTTTTTTGATATTCAGTATCTGTAAAGCACAGGTTTCATCTGTATGGCCCGCTAAAGTGCTGCTGTAGCCATATGTCTTGCAGCTTAATTATAACTAGCTTCAGCACTGAGGTTAAAGTCAGGCTTGTTCCATTTCTACCCTTATCAGTACTTGAGCAAAACAGATGGATGTTAGTACAGGTGTGACAGTGTTGTCCTACAATCACACATGCTGTGCATCTTAAAAGCTTTGCTTAGTGTACTGCACCTGAAAATGGCAGCACTGGATGCTAAGGTGAGATGCTCAGAGATTAATAACTGATGAGAAGACGTATAGAGGAGGATTACCAAAAGAGGGACTTGCTCTCTTCAAGAAGGAGGATTCCACATACCTGAATACACACCAGGCTTGGAGTTTTGCTGCCTTCCAGAAAAGCATGTTAGCACTTGACACTTGATCATTTTCTTCTTAAGCAAAACAGCAGCTCTTGACTGGTTACTTTGCTGTCATCTTCCCAGCTGTGAAGAGCATTTTACCTGTCTGAGACAACAGAATTAATTCAGCTGCCAGCCGTTGTGTGTCTTGAGGCAGGACAGCAATAACCAAAGGGTCTGCAGTTGTTGGTAGAGTAATTCCTCAGGCTGGCAGGTGAGCAGTAACAAGGCTCTTGTGAGAACCTAGTGCAGCTTCAGTTAGTGTCTCTATTTTGCTCTAAGCTGCAGACCTAGCAAACTCAGAGGCATTAATTCCTAGCTCCCAGGCAAGCCACCAGCAAAAGCAGAGTGATAAATAGTGCTGAGAATGAGTAGAACATGCTGGACATCTTGTAGAACCCTGTTGCTCAGCCTTCTTTCTTTCTTCCTCTTGTCCTGGAAGGATGTAGGGAGTTAAAACAGTGCTTGTTAAAATGACAGGGGAGATGCACAATATATTCTGGGAAAAGAAAGAGGATAAGAAAATAATTTTGGAGCTGCTAATACATAGGATTAGACAGCTAATCTGGGCAAATTATTCATATTCATTAAACTTGATATTAAGAATTATCTATTTGGGTGACAAAAAGAATCAGGTTCTTTTGGTTGGTGTTTAAAAAGGTACTTGGAATTATTTGACCAGCCATTTGTAAAAGAGCTTAGACCAACATCTTTTCTTTCTGTTCATCCATTTTGCTTTGCAAAAGCAGACTATACATCTAATGTTGCTTGACAGTCTTCTGATTTGATTTATTGCCCAGCTTCAGTTCTTAGAGAATGGAATAGATTTTGTATTTTAAAACAAGGTGACTGGTTTCAGCCTAGGTAGTACCTAACCTTCCTGTGTTCTGGCTAACAGTAATTTTTTGAAGGCAGTGTAATTTAAGTTATTGACAGTCCACCAGGCAAGGTTTTGGTGTGTATTTAAAGAATCTTGGTTCAATCAGTAACAATAACTTTCAGCTGGCTTTTTGTAAGTGTCCTGCAAGATGCAAGGCGTAATTTTGCTGAATTCTTCTTGCATCATTCAGCTGGATGGTAAAATTACTCAGATTAATCAAGGTAAGCAGAGTCTGTGGAAGAACTTGAAAGGAATTTAGCAAAGGTTGAACAAGAGAAATGACACGAAGCAATTTTATTTTATTCACATGCTAGTTTATAAATCAGTTAAGGGGAAGACTTGGGCAGTGTTACATACCGTTACATACATACAGTTAAAGCAATGATCAAAAATGTGAACACATAGATAGCTCGTGGGATTTAAGCCCCTAAATTGAGATTGGATTTTATCCTTCCAAGGCATTAGTAGCATAGCTGCATGGTGCAGACACCAGTGCTCATTGCAGGCGCTTGCAGTAGCATAAATGTTCTGGCTCTCCCTGGGAACTGTAAGAGCACTATCATTCTTACTGTGCTTGAGTTAGACCAAAGAGTGGTCTCTGCAGCTATTCTGAGCTTACTGCAAGGGGTGGATGTAGCTGTAGACTTTTGAAAACAATCTTTATGTTGTGTTGTGCAGGTATGCTGTATTGTGTTGTGTTTATAATTGTCAACCAAAACATCTCTGCTTTATTTCCTTACTGTAGAAGACCTCTGAGATTGCTAAGATGTTCATTAGGTTATACAGAAATGGTCCATCTCAAGAGATTATTGTGACACATAGGATTTCATGTATTTTCCACTGAGATGTCTGGAACATTGTACAGGATTAAATGATGCTCAGTTCTGTGCGGTTGTACTGGTTCTGTTCTTCACCATTGTCTTGTATTAACAGTTACTGTAAAAGAAACCAGTAGTGATGTAGCTTGATTTTTAGGTTTTTTAGGTACCCTTTTAAGTAATTATGCTCATATTTACCCTTCGCATGCGTTATCTTTCATTTCTAGGTGGCCATAGTGCTGTGCCTGGATGTAGGCTTTACAATGAGCAGTTCTGCCCCTGGTGAGGAGTCTTCACTTGAACAAGCCAAGAAGGTTATGACAAAGTTTGTGCAGCGACAGGTTTGTGTGACTTTACATGTGATAAAAAACTTGCTAAAAAGGGAGAGGAAGCATTAGCATCTGTGAAATATTTTCCTTGTTTGCTAATAATTGAAATAAATGAGAAATGAGTATGGATTAGACTATTTTTTTATGAAGGAGTGACAGATCAGTGCTCTTTGTTTCAGCTGTACTTTCGTGGATGAAATGTAGCAGTTGAATTGATAATTCTTCAGGGCAGTAGAAACTTTTAAGGGAAGCAAATGCTCTTTCTCTAAAATGCTTCAACATTTTTAAGATTTACCACAATGAAGATTCATTTTAAGGACTGAGTCAATTTTATTTGTTTTATCCCAGATATCATCATATCAGTCTGTTAGTTTTAATTATATCTGAATTAGGGACCTCTCTGTAAGTTTACGTTTTGGTAGTATAGCACTGAAAATGTAAAAAAAAGTAAATTCACTGTACTTGACATTGTGTCAAAATCAGTACCGCTTGCTGGAGTCCGTATAACGTAGTTGTGTATGAATCTACTTGTGGTTTTATACCTTTTTTTTATTCTCTGTGTTTCCAGGTTTTTGCTGAGAGTAAAGATGAGGTCGCTGTAGTTTTGTTTGGCACTGACGGTACTAGGAATGACCTTGCCAGTAGGGATCAATACCAAAACATTACTGTACATAGATCACTAATGCTGCCAGATTTTGATTTGCTGGAAGACATTCAAGATGTGATTAAACCAGGCTCTGAACAAGCAGACTGTATCCTTTCTTTGTACAGCACTTCTTGATTCAGCTGCATAGGAGAAAGGAAGTTAGTGTTGTGAAATAGGCTCAGATTTGGCTCCAAAATTTTAGCTACTATAATATTCAGCTAATTTGTGGCTATGAGTTTGTTCAAAAGCAGATTAGCTGCTTTTTGACATTTGTTTAGACTAGCAGAATGGAGTCTTGGCCTTAGGGAATCATTGCTTTCATGAAATGTTCTGCTAATTAAAAAGAATGAAAATAGCAATAATATTTTTTTTTGCCTCAAATAAGGCATCTGTTTTTAAAAACAGTGTTGCAGAACTTGGTTTATGCTTTTTCATCAAATAAAAATATTGTTTATGAAATATGTCATCAGAAGTACTAGAAGCCGTACAAAGCAGAGTAGAAGTTGATTAGATGGATTTCTATATAAAGTATTTTTAACATTGCTGGTTTGAATGTTGTTCGTATTTGAATGTATTCTTTTTTTAGTTGCATAAGGTGAACAGTTTTAAAAGAAGACAACATATATAGTGTCCCTTAGTGTGTTTCATTTATGTGCTGTTAAACATCCATGTGCTGTCTTTCCTCATTCTGGCCATCACATGATTGTTCTGAGCTCTGTACAGACTGTCAGAGCTGTTTCAGAAAAGTGTGCAGCCAGTCAGCTGTATCTTAGCAGAAGTAGTCATGTTACTTCTTCAATGGGTGGGCAGGTTTGTCCTCAGTGATAAAAAAAGGTTCCTCAATGGAAATTGTGATGAGAAAAGAACTATAAAGAGGTTGCCAGATGCAGATATTTTGAAGGAAAACTTGCATGAGAAAACAGTATCATGTATTGAAAGTACAAATAAATTTTGTTTGTGGATTCAAAGTAAGTTTGTGAAGATTTGATTGCTCTTTTGTTGTACTTGAGCCTCCTCACTGGGCCCTGAAGCAGTCTTTTTACTGTTCCATCAGATGAATAGGGAAGAGGCAAGATCACAAAACAGGCAAGTTATACAGGAACTTGCACAGTAGATGCTTGGAGAGTACTTGTCTCAAAAGATAGTTTGCTTGTTAACTAAAATGCATGTTTGTCAGTGTTTGGGAGGGGATGGAAACAAAAGATTGTTTCATAGGAAAAACACTTTTGTGCATGATTCATGTTCTAAATGAGATTTTTCTTAAATTTGCTTAGTTCTGGATGCAATTATTGTGTGCATGGACTTGCTTCAGAAGCAAACAATGTGAGTATGTCACCCAAAGCCTTTTACAGAATTCTGATCTTGCACTTTGGAGCTGATCTGATTTCTTGTCAGTATTATATTTCCGGTATTGTATAAATATGAAAAATACTTTCAAAACAAACAAACTAAACCAAAACACATTAAAACCAAACCACACTCTACAGGAGTCTTTCCCTGAAGAATCCTCAGGAGGCATGTAGCTTCTCTTAAGAGCTATCTGATGCCACTAGGAACTTTGCAGTAGATTTATTAATACTTACTAATACAGAGAATATTAATACTAAGTGACAAAGACTTCACTTAGTGTCACATTTCGTGTGATCCGTTTTCAAAAAACATTAATTCATATGTTTGAAGTGCATAGAAAAGAGCTACCAAATTTATTATGGTGATGGTGTATCTTACAAAGAAGAGAAAAGAGCAGAACTAGAAAGGTGAGTTTGTTCAGCCTAGCAAATTAAAGACTTGGAGATAAGCTGGCTTTTTGTAAATATGCAGGCTGTGGGAGATAAATGTGCAGTAGGAAAAACCACTGTTTAAGCTGAAAGAAAACGTTGGCACAAGCGTTACGAAGTTGTCAGCGAATGTACTTAAACTGGCAATATACTATTTCTAATACTTGGTGAACTGATGATCTAAGGAAAGGAAGATACTCTTATTTCATCTCAAAACAGAGGTTGAGCGTCCTGTTAAAGATATTGTATGATCTAGTTGTGAATGCAGAAGACTAGACTTAGTGATGCAGTTTGTATTTTTATGCATAAAATCTAATCAGCATGGAAAGCTGTATCAATTTAATGGCTGAAACTGAGCTGCGAATTGAATCGCTGTATTTATAACAGTATAACCTTGAATGCCTATGGAGCAACTGCTTTTGTTATCCTGTGGGTAAGTTGCTTGTATGCGTCAAGCCCTTTGATATAGAGTTTAGCGTCAGTTGAGGAAATATTATCAGATAAAAATTTGAGAAAATCACCCTTATGCTTAAATATCCAGAAAAACTGTATCAGTTTAACTGAACTCTGTTCTGTAGCTGGCAGAACTTTCTGATGCTTACTGTTACTACTTCTTAGCATGTTAAGTAGGCTTTATAGTCCATCTTATCCAATGAATTTACTAAATTAGATAACTAAAATGGAACCCCCAACAACAACAGTAATTTAAAAATATATTTTCCATTTTCATAAGGACACACAGCTGCAAAGGAAATATCCAGTATAATCAATAAAGCACCTAACATTTTATTAGCATTTTATCATCATTGGTGAAAATTGGCAGAATTCCACTCATTTAGATGTAGTTAGTGACTTATCCAGTCACAGGGCTGGAGTCTTCAATTTTAGGAGATAGGAGTGAGTAGGGGCAATCATACAAAGATAAAAACTTACCATAAGTATAACAACCAATGACAGGACAACTTCTACGAAGTAGGTTTGTTTGTAGCAAAGAATTAGCAAAAGGCCTTATAGATTGTATTTCCTATATATGTAAATGTTCTTTTTGTATTTCAAGAGGAAAGAAATATGGGAAGAGACATATTGAACTATTTACAGACCTTGGTAGTCCTGTCAGTGAGGATCAGCTGGAAATTATCATTGCTAATTTGAAGAAAACAGGAATTTCACTTCAGTTTTTGTGAGTATGGAAGTGGCTGTTACACATTATGCCTTTTTTTTTTTTTTTAAGTGAAATGTTTGTTCTTTCTTAATAATGATCTTGAAGAAGCTGATGATCTGTTGGTATATTGTTTCTATAAAGGTGTACCAGTACATAATATGATTTAAATACTTCTATCAATTACATACGCCATGAATTCCAGTTATGAACCAAGTCCCTTTTGTTAAGTGGTGTGCAAATACATGGTAAGATGATGGCTTCTTATTCAGTTAGAGCCAAAGTCGAAAATGGGTGACAAAAGAGCTATAAAAGCAGAGAAGTGGGAAACAATGAGCCAGAAATAGAAACAGTGACAGAAACTTGGAAACAGTAGTTTTGTCGCAGCAGCAGCCTAGATCCTTTTAGATAAGGTTGTTACTGGGAAGAAATAAAGAGGTAGTGTTGCAGATGTTTATAGCCTGATTCTGGTGTCAGTAGAAAAGCAAGTCTGAAGAGTTATAATCACAGTGATGGACTTGGAGAATGGAAGCGATATCTTAAGTGTTATGACAGGAATCCCTTGGCTGTATAGGTATAGGCATTGATCTGAAGAATCAGGGGTGGTGCTGAGATCTGTATTAGATGTTGCACATGATGGTAACATAGGAAGCTATAAGTCTTCTAGTAAGAGTTTATTTAAAAGCAAGACTTTGTGTGAACATTAATGTTTGCTGCTTATAACAAACAATTTCACAGGAGGAAGTTACAGCCACAGTTTTACTTCTCTCTATTTTAATACTTACTTTCACTTAGGTCCAGCATTCTGTAAGGAGCAATGTTAAGAATTTGATGAATTCATTAAAACCATTTGCAGACCCACCTGCAAGATAACAGAGGGTTAAATAGGAAAAAGTGACTAAAAATCGTGGGCTGATTCTACACCAAAAAGTTCTTTTTCGCTTGTGCTTGGGAGAGGCTGAGTGTAAAACTGTCAGACTACTCTCAGGTTCTGTCTACACAGTAAAAGAAGGTATGCTTGCAACATGCCTTGACATGCCCTTCTAGCTTATTGAGCTCTTGTTGATGCTGGAGGCAGTGGCGACAACACCATGAACCTGAGTACATCGTGCAGCTACCTTGTCTCCACACCTGTAGTTTGCTATGCAGACTAGCACTAGCTAACACAAGTTAACTTTGCAGTTTTATTGTGTGAAATTTCTGCTACATCTTTACATTTTTTTTGCCTGTAATGCAGCAAAGGAAAAGCCCTGTGACTAATAGAAACATCAGAGAAGCTTTGCTGTTATAGCAATAGCTGCAAATTTATACCCTGTCTCCCAGCCACACCGGCAGATGATGCTTTGAGAAATACATGTACAAACGTAAAATACTCAGAATAGTGGTTTAAAAATAATGTTTTGCTAACGCTTGTCCTTTTGTTATTGCCCATGCTTACATCTCTTATACCCTGTTTATTGATTAGATTGTAACTTGCGACAGATAGTTGGTCTCCCTCCCTGTTGCCAAGTGCATGCTGAACACTGTATAGCTTTGGATATTATACCATTCTCATCGCATGAGTCTCTAAGCACTGCATGATGAAAGTAATCTTACTTTTCTGTATCAGAGGTTTGAAGCTTTTTGCTCTCCTAACAGCTTTAAAATGCAGTTTCTCTATTTGTCAGTGGATGCTGCTTCCTAAAAAGGTACCAAACACTTTGTTGAAGTTTGATCTTTAATTCTGCTATATGTGACACTGTTGTGCATATTGTTAACTCATTAGTATATGTTACTTCACAGATAAGTTTAGTGAGGACTAACGAGGAGAAATATGGTAGAGATCTGTAGACTGCTTTCCTGAAAACATAATACAAAGCCAAATTTCTTTTACTTTGTGGAAATGTGGTAAAAGGTGTCATGTGGTTCATTCAGAATTGGATTAGATGAAAGATTATTTGAAAAATCTGCAAGCATTGTCAGGAGCACAGAGTAGAGGATCTTACATGTCTCTTTTCTGTGATTATTACACTTTGTTAGCTCTGTGTTATTTTGAAGAGCAGCAGAATCATTTTATCTATAACCCCTGGCTAAATTTTTAAATCTGATTCTTAAATGCAGGGAAGAGTGTCATCTTCAGTCAGAAATTCACCTAGTGTGTAAGCTATTAAAATCTCAAAGAGTAACATATATTCCAGAAATAATGAGCAGCTCCACTGCAGAGAAAGTCCTGTTTGCTGGCATTTGGAGCCGATACAGAATCACAGGCTTGGAGTGGCTTTTAACAAGTCATCTAGAGCAATCCTCTACTTCAGACAGGGTCATTTGTGTGTATGTCATTGCTGAGTGGTGTTTGTCTAATCTTTATAAGTATTTCCAGTGATGGAGACTTTTCTGTCTCCTCAGGGAGTTGGTTTTAGAGATTATGGTTTGAAATGTCTGTATCAGTTTTTGGAATATCTGCCTGACTCCATGATGTGATTTGAGTGCAAGCTGAGTATGTAAGGGCGATTGTTCCCTTCCCCTCTGCAACAGCAGACTTATATTTAAGACTGTCTTGCCCTCTGACTCCCTTCTCTGTGGGCTTTATTTTGTTCAGTCTGTTTTCATAGCTATTTTCTAATCGGCATTGTCTGTACTGCCTAATCCCTTCCCATATGTGGACATCTTTATTGTTGTATGATGCCCAGAACTGATGCAGCACCCTGGTGAAGATGTTACCAATGCCAAGTAGACTTGAAATACTACTTAATGTGTTTCACAAGCCATGTGGCTCTTTATACATCTGACAGCAGCTAGATAGAAGCTGTTGATCCTGATACAATTTTTGTTTTGGTTCGTTATTTTAATTAAGAAGAAAGTTAAAATTAGCTGCTTCTACTTGTATTCTTAGTCTGCCATTTCCAGTGGATGTTGATGATGGAGGTGGAGATACAAGTGCCAGTGTACATTCTCATATTCACAGAAACCCTTTTCCAAGAAAGGGTTTAACTGAGCAACAGAAAGAAGGCTTTGATGTGGTGAGGAAACTGATGCATACTTTGGACGAAGAAGGAGGGCTGGAAGAAATTTATACTTTCAGGTAAACTTGGCTAATCCTCTTTATCAACAAAGGATGAAATTAATTAAATAATCAGTGACTTGAAATCCAATTTCACTGAAGTCAGTGCATTTTAGAAGTCATTGTACACACAGTACTTTTCAAACAGCTTTTTCTGTGGCTTTATCATAGGCAGAAAAGCTTACAAATTTCAGTAGACAAATGAATTTTCTGTCTCTGTATTTAAAGAAAAAGAAATCCATTTTCTTCCATCTGTGGAATTTGGATGAATTTTGGTGGATTTTGGAGAGAATGTTTCTATAAATGAGATTGCAAAAGCGTGTTTTGGAAAGAACATTTGCGTTTAATGGTAGCCTTTGTTCTTTGGTCACATACTTCTTTTTGCTCACTAGTTTATCGAACTCCCACTGATGTTTTGAGTAATGTTTGTTGAATCATAAAATGATTAGGATTGGAAAGGACCTTAAGATCATCTAGTTCCCTGGTCTTTAATCAGAGACTACTGTGCTGTTGTGCCAAACAATATACTTTTTTAGAGGCATTCCTAAATGCAGGAATTGATGGGTTTTCACTTCATGTTTCCCCAGTGAAAGAATGCAAATATATGTTTGTGTCTGAAAAACTGTAGTTAATGATATATCCAACACTTTTCCATATAGGAATTGTCTCAGTTGAGAAACAAGCAAAATGCATCTGTGTGCTTTATAGAAGTCTGATGTTACTGTCTTAGTAATTCTATTCTACAATTATGGAGTGTCATCTTTTAGATAATGTGTTTTTCATGAATCTTAGTAAGCCATAACTGTAATGTCATTATCAAGTGTAATGTTTAGATGAGGTTTGTACCTGAAGGTTTGCATCTTATTATTCATAATTTTATTTGTGGGGTTTCCTTCCCTCACCCTGCGCAACTGATCTGCTTTGCACCTCAGCAGCCAGTTAAACTGTTATTTTGCATTAGTGTGGATTAGTGAAGAAAAATGTATCACTGTGTATGTACTCCTTATTAGTCAACATGGGAGTCAGTCTGCAGAAGAAGGCAGGCATTGTCATTTGTCAAAAAGCTGCATGGAAAAGCAGTATCTTTCTGGGCCCATTTATCCGTTAGGATAATCCATATGCATGAAGCTCCTACATGGCTTGTCCCCTTCTTTATATTTTTTTTTAATCACAGATCCATGCTGCTGTGTAAGCCGTCTTTGTGCCATGCTTTTAGGGAAAATCAAAAATCTTTGGATAAATAGGCATATGGCTAATAGGTTAAAGCTTTAGTTGTTTAAGAATATGTGGGATTTTAGATGCACTTAAGTTACTTATCAAGGTTTAAGAAATTAGCTTTGCAAATCTGTCATGATAATTTACCAACTGGGATACACTCTCTGTTTCCCTATATTCATTATTCCTGCTGGTAAAAATATTTCAACTCTTGTGAAAATAAATCAGTCATGCCAAGAAAGTAAGTGAGCAAATTCTGGTTTTGGGGGTTTTTTTGGATTTTTTTTTTTTTTTAAAGGGTTTGATATTCTGACTGTTGGACAGGAGGTACTTCTGCTGCCTCTGGATTTTGGGGGAAGGGATTGGAGAGCAGAGACAAGACATTTTTTTAAAAGCACAAGTTGAAATGTGCATTTAGTAGAGTTTTATTGGCTACATCTTTGATAAGATGGAGCATTTTTCTTCTGTAAATGTAAGGAATTAAAAGGACAGAGTTCATAAATTGAGCTTAAATGACATTTTTAGGCATTTGACACGTGTTTGATTTTCACATACATTCTTGAATGTATGTTGAATACTTTTACTGATGTTGTAACAGATTCTTTTTAAAAATCCTGGATTGATGTCTCTATTGCTTCCTTTCCATAAGGAAAAAACAAAATACAATGTGGACTTGTGCAAAGCGTTTGACACTGTCCCGCATGACATCCTTGTCTCTAAGTTGGAGAGACATCAATTTGATAGGTGGACCACTCGATGGATAAAGAACTGGCTGGATGGCTGCATGCAAAGAGTTGTGGTCAACGGCTCAATGTCCAGCTGGAGACCAGTAACAAGTGGTGTCCCTCAGGGATCGGTGTTGGGACCGGTCTTGTTCAACAT
>JANHGB010051717.1:0-60677 GCA_026283785.1 Coracopsis vasa | reverse complement strand
CATTTATAACTTTTTATGTAACCTTATAAAACCACACATATTTTTTATGTCCTGGGCTTAAGACACATGCAGAAGTCAAACAGTTAGGTGTATAATGAAATGAAGTAGTCTCATTTTTACTACAGTTATGTTCAAAAATAGGTTTAAACAAGAAAACTTCCTACCTATTTAACCAGGAGACAAATTTATCCAGAAAAATATCCAGGTAGCAAAGCAAGTTTCACTGGAGAGTCTCAATTGCTGTGAGAACAGAGAGGCTGGGAAAAGGAAAGAAGGACCATGCAAAGCATGAAAACATTGGGAAAGTGTTTAAATGGGGAGTTTCTCCTCCTCCTCCTGTGCATTCCTCAGCGTCTCTTAGAACAGGGGCAGGGCTAGCGCAGGGACACTCCTTAACGTTATCCTGCTGGATAATGGTAACCTTCATTATAACACTAGAAATGAATTTCAGAATAATCTTCTGGCCCACCAGCTGTAGTTACTCAAGGCAGATTAACCAGAACATGATTGGTTTCAGCCCCTATCCAACAGCATGAGCCAAATACCACAATTACAGATGATGCCAACAGAGATAGTGTTAACAGTTAACTTAGTGATATTCCTAGCTGTCTTGTCATGGAGTGATATTCCCAGCTGTCTTGTCTTAGGGCTGAGGTTTTCCAATGTACAACTGCAATGTCACTGAGGAATTAGGAGAACTGAGGTGCTTCTGTCCTCCCCTGCATGGGTGATGCATGGATTCATACCCACAAGGTACTGCATGGTATGTGGGTGCCCTGCTCCTGCCCCAGCTTTTCTGTCAGCTGTACATGACACATTCATACTCAGTGACCGCTTGTGCCTACAGTATGTCTGGTATTAAGTCACTTGGCACTTTGTACAGCTTTTAACTGATGGTATACTCCATATACTAGATACAAAAACTATTCTCATCATCTTTCATCGTTATTGAATAAGTTAGAAATCACCCTGCTTTAGGTTTCCCATAGTTTATCTCAGGAATGCATAGATAATGGCTTTTCATTAAAAGAGAAGGAAACATTCAGCCTCCTATTTTAATTTTATTCAGAGAAACAGCTGAATCCAAAAGGAAGATTTGGATCTTTTCCTTTCTTTCTTTGAAAACTCAGCTACAGAAATTGAGGAGAGCAGACTTGAATCACCACAGGACAAGTGCACTCAGTGCTGCTCTGGAGTAACTCACAGACATTTTTTCCCCTGTGGTGAAATATTTTGAAATCCCTCATTTTTGTCTGAATGGCAAATGCCAAAACCTCAATGTTTTTCATGAGGAAGAATTCTTGTCTTCTGGCCAGCTCAGTTAGCTTCACAGCAAGAGCTGGGAAGTTAAGGTTATGGCAAAGGGAGGATTTCCACATCCATGTGGAAGTAGAAAGCAGTTGCTTTCAGTCCTTTGACCTGCTATGGCACTGAGATATCAAGCATTAAAATCATGATGGTGTATAGAAAGTTACTGAATCAACTAATTCCTTAGGGCTTTGACCATTGTCTTTATCTACAATTTTTCACTGAAGATGGTTTAGTTAAGCTTAGATATTCATTATGCACCTAAAGATCATGCCAGGAAATTTTCATAGCAGCTATCAAGTGTGCTATGTTAACTTTCAAAAAAAAAAAGGGATGGGAGAGAAAGAAGAACAAAAATAAAAAAGGTCAAATGATGTTTTCTCTCAGTATCGTGTTGGAGTGTATTTCCTTTCTTAATCACAGTACATGCCGTGGTCTGACCTGTCACCTGTAATCTGAGTTCAATCTTCAGCTTGACCTATGCTTGTGCTATAACTTTCGCAAATTCTGTTTTATATTAACTCAACGATAGGGCAGTTTTCATCCAGCTAAAATATTTGACTAGGCTTTTCCTTGTATCTTTTCTGTGACAACTGCACTACTCCCCTGTGCAGCTCCCAGTACGGTTGCCAAGATTACACTCCTAGAACATAGCTTTGATTACATTCCCCTTCCCTCGGCATCCCTTCACTATCTGCTCATCTGAAGGCCCTTCCTTACCCCTCTGCTAGTCACTACCATGATGTCTCCAGCCTGTCTGTAGCACCAGTCCCTATTGCTAACCTCCTATTTTATCCATGTGTGGGCATGGCAACCTCTAAGGACACAGAGTGTGACTTCAGTGCTGTTCTTCAAACTCCTCTCCATTAATGTGTTACCAGTCCATCCCCTGGGGATGTGAGCTGATGTGCATGTTGTTGTGGGCTTGTTTCACCTTTTTTTGGGTGTGTGTGCTTTTCTGCTTGTCCACAGTTACTGCTTTTCTCCCACAGTCTGTGGTAAAGCCCTTCTCTTTGTGTCTGCATGCCATACACCATCGTGGTGTGGTGGTTGGTGAGCAGAGCACCCATGGGAGGCTGTGGCTGAACACCAGTGCTCCTCTGCCTTCCAGTAGCCTCATTAGTCACATTTGGCTCTTAAATTCTTTCCTCTTCTTAATGGATGAGCATTTAAGCATGACCCATAAATTCATCCAGATTCCAATTCACATTCCTTTCTACGTCCCAATGTGGCTTCACAGGCAGAAGTCCTGGAAACACCTTTTCTTTATTTCCTTTTCTTTCTTTTTTTTTTTTCTCCTGAGAGGGAGAGAGAAACCATGTGCCCAGATTTTTGCCTTTGCATAATTTTTTCCTAGAAGTGGCCACTGCATTCAGTTGAGTGGGTCTGCCGGGTGCTTTGTTCCCTGGCTCATCTCTGTGTTTGTCCCATCATGTGCTTCTAGGTGATTCGGTAACAGAACCTAAAGCATGCAAGCAGGGAAAATACATGTTACATATATTGTAAAATGAAGCAGTAGAGGTGTTCTATCCTACAATGGATGCATTGTAATTAGCACAACTTAATTCGCATATAATTTCTGCACAATCGTAGAAACTCTATTAATGTTCATATTTTCTCTCAGAACTCTCCCAGTCCCCCCAAAAGCTACAAACAAGAATGCAAAGTTAAGGATGGAAGATGTTATATTGCTACTTCCAGTTTTGTTTCTCTATAGCAAGTGCTTTCCATTTCTGTGGGATTAGAGCATCTGTTTTAAAACTCATTACAGCAGGAATTAAGGGGTTTACAATGGCTTTGTAGTATTGTAGTGTTAAATAGAGATATAGCTGTGAACCACTGCAGTCTGATGTAATGATGTTTTCTTGGAAAAATCACTGAATTTATCTTTGATGTTAAAAAAATAATAATTAAAAAAATTAAATGTTTTGATAGGTTGCATCAAAATTTTAAATTTGCATTGCACCTGCCAGCTTATTGTGTGTGAAGCTCTGTGAATGCAACATGCCATTTTCTAGAGTTAACAACAAAGGTCCCCTCCAACACAAATTATTCTATGATTCTGTGGTTATGTAGCACTAATAAAATGTACATTGACCTGCACTGTACTATATAGAACTTCATCAATCAAAACTGTCTTCTGAGAGAAAGTGGAAAGAATGTGGTTTATTACACCCACTTCCTAACCAGTTATAGCAGATAATTCTAAGGATTTTTAACCTAAAATTCATCTCATTTAACCTAGGGTTTGGGTTTGTTGGTTTTGGTGTGGGTTTTTTTGTTTGTTTGGTTGGTTTGGTTTGGTTTGGTTTGGTTTTTTACATTTTAGAGTATTGTTGCTCTTGTTACTGGATGCAGCTTTGTGATGTGTCTGTCACTAGGGTTATCTTCTATCTTGGATGGGCAGAAAACCCTCAGTTCAATGGATGATATCAGCTATTTTTCAAAGCTAATGTCTTAGAAATTAATTATGGACTGCTTGTCTTCGAAAAAAAATGGAAATTTCTGGAATCAGAAGGGTTTTAAAGCCACTGGGGAACAGGTGAGGGAAACACAGCAGTAGGTGCAAAGCTGAGGAGAAAGGCCTGAAAAGAATAAGCAGCACTCCGGAAAATCTTTTAGATGTGGAATTAGAAATTTGAGCCATTTGTCATGTTAGCCAAGGGAGATAAAACTCTTGATGGAGTGAGTTGTTTGCACGTGCTTGGGTTCCAAGACTGACTTCCAGCATCCACATTGCTTTGTTATGCTATCTTCTCTATTAGCACTGAAGTCTAGGTTTTTTTTTACCTTCACACAGTTTCCTGTTGTGTAACAGGTCTCACACCCTTAGTCTGCCCTAGATCTCTGGTTAACTGAAACCCAGGCTCTGGAATTCACTGAGGTGAACTAGAAACTTTCCAGGGTAGAAACGAAGCACTGTAAGGCACTGTGCAGAAGCTGGGAGCAAGTTAAGCACTTTGCCATGCAAACACCGAATGAACCTGAATTTGGCAGCAACTCAGGATGAGGTCTGTCCTATCAAGAAAGACAGGAGGTTTCCTGGCTCAGGAAATACTCTGTGGAAACAAATTAGCCCCAAGAAAAAGTGTTTTTTACTCGTGAACTCATTATAGACTGGAAAGGCTGGATATTTAGCTTGGTACTTCTGGATATGCAGATCTGGGTCTCAAACAGTGATATTTATTTGACACAGTTTAGAGCCACAACTCTAGCTGCATTTCAGAACACAAAGAATAGCTTCCACTGAGCTCCTGTAGTTTCAACTTCATCGCTTGAGTTACAATGATTCCTTGTTGTGCCGGAACAGAGTCCACACACTCTGCAATTTACTGCTTCCTGCAACAGTCTGACACAGTCCCCTGTGGGAGAAAAATAAGTTAAACAGAGAACTTTTTTCTCTTTAGGAATTATATTGATCTTGCAGATGCTGAGTTGACTTGCTGTGTTTTTCCTTAGAGCAGTTGGCTGCAGATTCACTTAACAGTAAATATAAGCGCCCTATCGTCTCATTTTCCCTTAAGCTGAAGCATTATAATCTCTGTCAGTCACTGACATGCAGTTTTTCTTCTAAAGATGAAATTTACTAGTATGAAACAGCTCTTCATTATTCACTAAATTCTGTGTCATTATTTTCCTACTGTAGCTATTTCTCTCAAAAAAAAAAAAACACACACAAAAAAAAAAAACAAAAACAAAAAAACAACAATCTGTGGTTTATATGCAACCTAAATTTCAAGTGCAATATATAGAAAACATAAATATTTACATTTTGAGATATGGTTTGCACTGTGCTTTACTGGAGTGTTTCTTCTTGTTTCAAAAACCGCAAGAGCTTAGCTTAAGTAGCCTACTCGAGAGAGCAAATTCATCATGTGTCTACTTCAAGGCTCTCTTGTTGTTTAAGGCTAGCTAGATTGTGGTAAATAATCCACAGACCTTAACAGAAGGCAATGCTGACTCACATTCTTTCTGGAAGAGCAGCAGCTTACATCTTTTGGTATCCTCCTGCTTTTACTCCTTTTCCATCTCATTTTCTCTGAGATGGGAATGAAGAGGTTCTTTCATCTCTGGAGACTTTGGTGATGTTTATTGGACATTGACCTTTATAGTTTTATTTCAGCTTGACTGGACTCCCAAAGGACAGTTCCCATATTCTGCAGCAAGCCACAATACATTCCTCCCTGCTGACTGTAATCTGTGTTTCCAAAATGAGAATTACTCTTGGCATGTGCCCATAGACCCTATGTTCTTACACAGCATGAATGTGTCAACTTTATATCTTCAGACAAAATGAGGAACCTCCTCATAGGCTTTTCTACCCGGGAAGCTCTTTTCACATACAGCCTTAAGCATGTGTGTCCATGTCAGGATATACAAGGATATGTATGTACATATGTAAAGGATATGCAAAGAGTATGTGACCGTTTGCTTGACCTCAACGAGGCAGTGTGCAGTGATTTTTCTGTCTTGGGGCAATCTTGGGGACATCACCAGATGCACTGTGATAAGGCAATACCACATCAATAGTGTAATATGATTCTATTTTGATTTAATGTATGAGAATTGACCTTTTGTGCTAGGTAACGTAAACATGAAATAAAAGAGGCAGTTTTGGTCCCAACGGTTTACCGTTTTAGCAATGCACTAATCTTTTATCTGCTGTTGAGTAGCTGATGTGTGCAGAATGTGTAGCTTGAAGGCAAAATACACTGCCATGGCACTTCCTTTAAAGCTCAATGTGTGGCTCACCATCCAGGGTCACTCTTGTAATCTTCCAATTGCTTGCTTTATTCCAAGTAGTTTGCATACCAGTGCTAAGGTGATTTTATGCTATTGCCAGTTTTGCCATAATTCAGGAAGAACAAGTAACCTTTGCTTTCATTCTGCAGAGCTCATGTAGCTGACAGAAATGTTGCAGACAGCCATTGGGCATTTCCGTGGAATGCAGGAGTAAAGGGAAGTCCTGCTATCCTGCTTCATATTTGGCTTTAAAAATTGGACAAACTGTGGGGTGTAATGTGCTTGGCTCAGGCTTTGGTGACATGGAATTTCATATAGCCAGCTCTGATTTTGTGGTGCTGTGTTGAGGTCAGGCACAGATGCACACTGCCTTCCATCTGCTTTTTACCCAGTTCTGTTACGGAGCTCTTAATGGTCTCTGAGGATTGCCAGGACAACCGTGGTGGCATGAGGAGATGGCTCTCCTGGTGCAGTGCACTGCTTTTGCATTGCTGGGGAAATCTGGGAAGAGGGAAAGGGCTAAGCCTTTCCCAGTGTAAGTAAAGCAGCACAATCCAGTATTTGACGTAAAATGTGGGGTAGCACTTCTGAGCTTTCATCTCATTGCAGGTGTGTTTAAGGTCTCAATGACCATTCTCTGCTTTTAGCAAAGACTTGTTCCTGGTGCTTTCAAGTGTACTCGTGCATACAATGTTATGTGCAGTTTTAGATGTGAGCTAGAGATCCACCAATGCCTTTTGGAAAGCTAAGGAACATCTGGGTACATAAGCTCATGGAGAAGAGTTCTCAAAACCAGACTAACATTTTGATACAATCTTGTGATGAAGACTTGAGACTTTCTATCCTTGTAGTCTATTAGAGTTATTCAGAGGCGAAGGGCGAGGGGGCAGATGGCGGAGAAGCAGAGGCAGTGATATGCATTTCCATCTCAAATTACAAAACATGCATTCTGAAGAATTTTCATGTGCAGGAACAGGAAAGAAAAATGTAAAACAGTTTCCCTAAGTCTATCCCATACTTCCCATGGATGCTATAAAAAATTGCAGTGAGTATTCTTGTGGATTCTAGTGGCTGCAGATGATGATGAGATACTGTGACAACAAATAACCACAGTTTCTCTTTGAGACCCAGGTGGAAAGAGAATATGTACTTGTACTTCAGCTGCGGCTACTCTTTCTGTTCATAGCCATGATGAGCACTTATAATTTTTCTTTGTTTTTGCTTTTAATTTTATCTTTGCTGATTTCATAAAAGCATAGCAAATAGCTGAATTGAATGTTCTGATACGTATGAGCCCAGGCGACTCCTTACAGTATGTGCGAAAAGTGCTTTTTGAGAAGATTGTCACTGAGAATATAAATATTTTGTAACAGTAGAAAGCATGAAAGACAAAGTGTAATTGAGGTCTGTGGTGTTCCCGAGATTGTGTTCCTTTTAGAAGGAATCTTTTGCTGGTTAGAAAAACTGCTCGGTGCTTGCATAACAAGTTTTGCAGTTTTCTCTTTGACACCTTATCCATGTTACTGTGACAACTGTGGCTTTAGAGTTGCCCACTTTATGGATGGACAAATAACGGGATCATTAAAGATGCATGCTGAGGTCAGAGGTTGCCTGATGTTTGTTCAGTGGAGTCCCATGGCAGAAGCTGGAAAATCCTGAGCAGGGAAGGTTGTTATCCAGGGCATATAAGAATACTGGAACAGGTCAAACAATTTGAGTCTGATCTTCCTGCATCTGGCGGAGCTTTAGGGTTTGGCGCACAGTGACTTTAAAACACTTTTGCAATTTTTCAAACCTAAATATGCTAAATATATTCCTATTCAATAGTGTAGCACAAACTCAAGGCCCTAACACGTAAGATAGTTATCACTGGTTTTGGTATTTATGAATCACAATAAACTGGATTCTATAGTGCTTTACCGTTTTGCTTCACATCCAGTTAGTGGAAAAAAAAGAAAAAGAAGGTAAAATATTAAAGAGGACAAAGTCGCCCTAGTTTAAGAGAAAACAATTCTGTACCTGAATGAGATGGCTGGCACAACTGATTGATGAACATGAACCCACAATGGTGTGCCATTCCTGCTGATTTTGCAGTGCAAGCTGGAAAGGAAACATAGTCCTGGTTAAAGACATCTGAATTTCCTGGGGTGTGTGTAGTGCCAGCAGGTGCCAGGAACAGCAGATCTTTGATGCACAGAAGAGGCTTAATGACTTAATGAACCTGCTGCACTGAATCAGTCAAAAACCAGCAAGTAGAGGGTTTAGAAAAATATGCTGACTTCTGCCAAGAACTGATTATTTACCGGACTTCACTTATTTTATAGGCTATGGTAGATCATTACTTTCAGATTACATATGAGGATAGTTACCAGAACTTCAGTATTTTCTGGGAAAAGTTCATATATATAGAGAGAAAAATGCTCATTTATTTACGTTATTTCCCCTCAAGAATACCTAAAAGCCTCAGGATGTTTTAACTAAGTGTTCTTCCTCTCAAAATTTAGTTTCCCTAAGACATAAATTTATTGTGGGCTATACCATTCCAAGACAAGGTTAATAATAACTGTAGGGAGACAGTCAGTTTATTGACTGGAACAGAGACTTGGCATGCTTGGAGTATATCACTTTACTGCTACACACTATGCTAAGAAAGTGAAAAATACTTTTTTTGTTTTTCATATATCGTGTATGCTAAGAACTTCCATTGAAAGAGAAGTGAGTGTACTGGAGACTCTCATAAAAACCTGGGAATGGTAATGGAAATGGACATGTAAAGGCAAAATTAGGCAGTTCAGAGTATGATTATAGAAATGAAAATGCCTGCTTATGTGCTTAGACTACGGTATTATCCTGCAGTGTAAGCGATATAGTTGCATGACAGTATTATGTAACATTCGATAACCATAGCTAGGTAGGATGGGAACCTATGTGCATTCTTATAGTTATCTAAACAGTGAAGATTAGATAGAAAACTCTGCAAAGTGAGGCAGAAGTATTTTAATATATCATAAAGGTCAGACTCAACTAATCTCAAACAACTTCTTAGCATAAGTCAAGCTGCATTTAAAAATGGGTTTGAAATCTTGCACTTAGGGTCACATCCTCCCCTTATGTAAGGCAGGATAGATTTCTTATGCCTAGTCAAGCTGGGACAATTTATAGCATCTGGCAGCTCAGCTGTGTGCATTTTAGGTATATAGATTCAGAAGGAGAATATTATTTTTAAAATATGCAAAACATTGCTTTCAGAGAAAAGGAAACAATAATTATATATTACAAAAAACTTAGACGTGCCTCAATTTCAGTTTTAGTGTGAGCCTTAGAAACCTGGCCTATATTCCTGAAGCAGCTCGCAACCACAGGCCAACTTTCAGGGAAACACGCTGCTCCCCATGGGGAAAGATTTATGATTTTATTCAGGATGTATGAAATGGGATGATTTTGGCTGGATTTCAGGCAACAAAAGAGGGGGGGCAGTGTCTACATTCATTTACATCCCTTTCAGTCTGCCTGTTGTCAATGAAGTTTTAATGCCAACGAACAAAGGCAGAATGTAGGCTACAGAATGGGAACTGTGTGCTTTATAAGAATGGCCAAAGAAGATTTTAAATAATTGCTGACCCTTCTTTGAGCAGAAGCTGCTGGTGCTGGCAGAGCTCTGAAAAACAAGGCTGCAGCAGAAGGTAACAGCAGTAGAGACCCGTTAGGGATCTTTCTTCTAGATCCTGAGTTCTTGTTCTCTCTGACATACTGAAATGATCTGGTATAATACAGTGTGAACTCAGTCTTTGGAAATAGATGAAACCAGCTGTGTTTCCAAAATGCATGTATGTGCAGACAAGGAATTGTATTCCTGGAATATGCAGGAACTCTTCATCCCCTGAGCTGCACAGGCTGACATTTAATGCATTCTGAGGGAAGCTGAAACAGAATTTTTTAAACCAGTTAGCTGAAGGAACTGCTTCCGTCTGTTCCTTCTCACTGATAGCTTTATGTTATCTAACACCTGGTAATGTTCATTTAATGAAAGTGGTGGTCGGGGGAAGAATTGCTATCTAAAATAAGCAGTTTCTTAGCCAGATTGCTGGCTTTCATCCATTGCCTCCATACCACTGGTGCATGAGGGCATTCCTTGGTGCCACAGGAGCCTGGCCCCCGCAGCACCCTCTTGCTCTGCCTTTCACAGAGGGAGCACGCCAGGGACATAGCAGAAGCGAGGTGAAAGGGATGCTTAAACCATTTGTGAACCCTGGCAAGCTCCAGCTGCCGAAAGAGCCCTTTGGAGGATAGTGCAACTGAACAAAATTTTGAACAGTCTAAAGTGATTCCATGCTGTTGAGTGGGGTCCCAGCAGGCCCCCACATGGGATGGCAAGTCCCCATTCATGTTGCTGCACTCGGATATTGATGCAGGAGATGGTGACTGAGTATCTGCACCCAAATACGCTATAGAAAGCTTCAAAAAAGGAACAGGCTTTGCTTGATAGGAGTAAAGACCCCAGCCTATCATCTAAATGTATCTGCATTTTGTAAGCAAAGCAATAACTTAATAATACACTGGAAATAACAGGTACTGCCTGGGGGGCTGAATGTGAGAACTGAACTGTTCCACCTGGGATCTGCAAGAGCCTTGAGGTCATTGACAAAGATGTCTTGACTTGAAACTGTAAACTTTCTTTGGAATATGCTCTGCGCTTGAATAATCAAGTATGGAATGATTTATTGACATTTTATGCAGGTAGAAGAATCAGTCTAAAGGGAGACAAATACGCTATTGAAATAGGTTTCTTTTTGATGGAAATGCAAATGAAATGCTTGGCTTGTTTTATTTCATGATGTAGCTTGCAACTTTCTAAATGGCCTTAGACAGGGTTCATACCTACTGCAGATGTACCTTAGCTATCATTATTTTCACATAGTATCCAATACATGCACGTTGTGGACCTCGTTACTGCTCAATGAAAAGCTTTCACAGCCTCAAAATAATTAAAAGACAGCAGCAATTTCCATGTAGCAGCATGTCTATATGAAACCAGAAAATCACTGCTAGAAACATTAGCCACAACAAATTAAAAGTCTGACAGTCTCACCATACTAAGCTGCTCATGTCTTTCTTCCTTCTCATGTTCCTAAATACAAGGTAAAATATTAAAATGTAATTACACAGTAGATACTTGACTGAAGAACCTTCCCCCACCTGTAATATACGGCTAGCTGCTTTGTTAATATTGCCATTCAGGTGCAATTTAAAATCAATGAAGAAAGTTATTCCAGAACCTGCACAAGAAGGTCACAAACTCCCTTTGAAAGCACTGATACTTCCTTTTGTTTGCCCTTATGTATCTGATTACAAATTACTAAATTCTACTGCTATTTGAGAACTTTCAGATTCTAATCAGTACTTTGATGAATGTACAGCACAATAATGCAGATCAGTGATGTCACCCTTTGTGCATACAGCCGCATGCATGGACAAAAATGCGGAGAAACCATTCAAAAGCACTGGGACCTTTGTGATGTAGGAGCTTCCTTTGTAATCCATCCTGACTGTAAATTATTGCCCAACAACTCAACATTGTTAAAAGGTCTAATTAAATATTTTTTTAATCACATCAATACAAAACATTCTATTAAAATGTGAAGAAATTCCTTTATGTTGATAAAATAGAATAAAAATCTGGAATAAGGAAATGTTACAGAAACTAACTTGAAGAAACAAGAAGGAAACATGAGTAAGTTTCAGCTAGATCAGCAAATTAAAGATATTTTCTTTAGCATTTAGGAATTTGATAACTTCCTAACACTTTGTGCTACCATAAAAGAGACTGTTTGTTAAATTGAGATAAACATCATACTCTTTTTTCATGTAATGTAATGAAAGGAAAACAATGTAGCCAGGTGTTAACAGATAAGCAAAAAGTTCTTACAAGGTAGGGTGTTTTTGTAAAATATAATGAAACCAAATAATTGAAGTAAAAGTTGTAATTATTAACATCATACTGATGTTACTGATTTTTTTTTTACTGCAGATGACATGGTCTTGACATGTTCTTTTAGCCTGTTTAGCACATTTATATTCAGTATTTTCACTGGGTATGAAAACTCCAGAAGACTATTCTTTAAACTAAAAGCTGCACTGGAAGGATGTGAGGATTGTGCTATGAATTTATGAACTGGAAGGAATGCAGAGATTTGCCTCTCTGATACCAATTCAACAACAGGTGATGTCACAGGAGGGATAATGCTTGTCCATTCCTATATGGTCTTTGTAGTTCTTTGCCTGTGTGGTTTTGCTTTATCATGTCAGTATTCTTTTAATGTGGATTATGAAGGAATGACCTTGCTTTATTTTGAAACACACACCATTATATGAGAAAAATTGGGGGATTTCTTGTAAAGAGGCCTTGCATGGTGCCTTGCATGGTGCATGGGCAGTTATACGTGTTATTCCTCTGCGGCTACCCTTGAAAATGGTAACAAGAAAAGGAAAAGTAAGCAAAGCATACCTTCCTAAACACAACATGGTGCAATGGAAAAGGTTCCCTGCAGAGGTGCTGCAAACTGAAAGCAACTACCTCTTAGTAACCTGCCTCCTTATCTCTGCCAGGGACTGCTGACACTCCCAGTGCTTTAGGCTGGTGCATCTGAAGTACAGGAAAAAGAGTTTTCCTGTAGAAGTTGTTTGAGTATCTTAGATATACCTCCTCCCTCTTAGGTAATCAATACTGCTTATTGGTCCTAAATGTGATTCAGCAATCTGCTGTGCTTATAGCAAACTGGTGACTGAGGTAGTATAAAAGTACTAAACCATGCATAAGTTTGTCACCAGAACTGAGGAGATATTCTATGGTACTATCTCTGATTGTAGTTATACAGTTGATATAGTTTGTTTTCAAATCAAGAACTAGAAACCATCTTCTGAGCTCTTGTAAATTTAACTTATATCCCTTTATTTTTCTATCCCATTCTTTCTAAGTGTGTATATATGCATTTATACAACTCCAATTGTCTATGCTGTTTTATCTGGAAAGCCCATTATACATACCTAACGGTTTTCCCTGCTGTAAATAGGTTCTCCTTGCAGTGTGTCACTTCCATTATCATGGGGTGCTGTCTTTTCAACACTTAGGCATGTCATGTCATCACATGATTAACATTTAAAACAGTAGTACACTGCTTTTAGCAGTGGAAGTCAGTATTACTTACATACTTGGTTCCCTCGTTGATTGTAATATGTCACTATCCTCTAACTGGACAAATTTCTTTCAAGTGAGCTTGAAATCAGCGCAAGCAGTAACACTGTATCAATTTTTTCATTTCCCCTCCTTCCTCTTCTTCCATCATGTCTAATATGTCTGATGCACTTCAAAAGATCCCAGGCATAAGATAAGCTGTCAGAAGTCTCCAGTTATTTCTAAAGAGATCAGGGAGTCTGAAACATCGGAAGGGGTCACCTTGAATCTGTTTTAAGTATGAAAAAGGCAAGCATGCTGTCCCAGATGGTCTGTCTTTATACTTTTTATGCTATAAAGAACGGTATTACTGTTGTTTGGAAGGAAGGGGTTTTATGATCAAGAGCAGAAGAAAAGGATTTAGAATTGTTAATATACTGCTTGAGTGCTTAGCCATTTATATTTACAGTAATTGCTGCTGGGGAAAAAAAAAAAAAGGTCCTTTTCCTGCCAACATATAGGAAAAATAAAGGCTGATTGAATTAAGTCTGGGAACCAGTCTGATTAGAAATTGAAACAAATCTCCCAGGACTATAGGAACCTGGTTCATTTGCGGCATTCCTTCCATACTCTAATGGGCTCTAATGCTTGATACCAAACGATAAGAAATGCTAGTTTCTGAAAACAGCTGTTGTGGGTTTGGTAGTATGGCACCACATTTTGAGAGCTCAATATAAACCACAAATACATGGAAATGCAGGCAAGACAGATACGATTTGAACCAATGGTCGTTATTTTAAAAAGTTCCCAAAAAAAGCACTGGCACGATGCCTTCCACTTTAGGAAAGCAGAGCAAGACCACCATTATTCCAGCCAGTGCAACTGTATAAAATGTCTGTAGTGTGTAATGGCATTGATGCTATGTGACTTTTAATAGGCACTTGGAGGTACTACCTATCAGCATTTTAGTATTTTCTGTTTACTGAAGTGTAGCTCAGTGCCATTTTGCTGGGATCGTGCAAGTATTGGTTCAGAATCTGATTAAAAGAAAAACTTTTCTGTTCTATGCTCTTGTTAATACAACTCAGGCCTTCAAATACCTGAAAAATCATGTTCCTACTTTCTAACTTTTCCATCACTCGTTAAAACTTGTAAGAGATTTTTCACTATTGTGCCTTGTAAGGCTTGGAGCCCTTGTTACCATTCCTAAACCTTGTGATACTCTCTGCTCAGGGACAATAGGTCTAAATAGCTACCTAAGATCATGGTTTTCTTGTGGGTTTGCTCATTCTTGTGAGTCATGGACCCACAGGAGTCCACATATGGACTCACATATGTGGAATCACTACATTAAATGGTAGGGGAGGTATGCAGACACTGAAACAAAGCATATTTATGGTGCATTTATGAAACACAGGTTAGGAAAGGTGTTTCTCCTCCACCAGACTTGAAAAACAAACTCTGTGGGTTTGCATGTTTTTAGATTAAAAAAATGAAAGTTTCTATATGTTAGTGATTGAAGAGATAGTATTTTTAAAAGGAAGTTGCGTAATAACAAATGCATTTCACAGGTAGCTCTGTTTTCCAGGTAGCTCTTTGTACATGACAAATTAACAATGATTATAGTTTTATATAATGTATAATTATCTACTATTTGCAGAATAAAGAGTGAACAGTGAAAGCAGAGGTCATGCCATAACACGCAGTGCATGAAGTGCTAGGGAAGAATACTTTTTAATGTGACCACTTCTTTCATCATTCGGAAATTGTGGGAAAATATTTCTGAAATATAGCCTCAATGGGCATTATATTTCAAACTGAATTTCATGAAGCAGACAGCACAGCAACTAATTAACATTGACTTCATTTTGAAAATCTTAAAATGCCTGGTTCTTTAGTATCAGCTAGGCACAGTAGAGTCGTCTGGAATGCAGTTGTTATTGGCTTATTTTTATCATTTTAACATAACATAGAATATGTGTCAGAACTGAACAATGTAATTGCAGCCTGCATTTTGGAAAACAGGGTTTCACCAACTTCAGTGTACGATGGAATGATATTTGCTAATTTGGCAAGCCTTGAAAAATGCAGTTATTCAGAGGAAAATGTGTAAAGAATTGTACGCATATGGTGTGCAGTAGCACTTTCCATGCAAAAATTTTGTGCAAATAGAAACAAAAAAATCCATGTGGTGTAATCTGACATTGTAATGCATAGAAACTATGTGTAGTTATGAAAATTTTTTTTATAATCTGGCTTCTTTAGAGCAAATTCTTCCTATTAAACCAGAACAATATACTGAAGACAGTTCTATCTTCTGTCTTAGTAATACAAAACTTATACAAAAAAGAGGTTGTCTGAAGCATTTGAATTATTAACGTTTACAAATCACTGAACTTAAAAATATTAAATTTATTAATTATATTTGAGAAGTAGATGCAGTAAAAAGTTGATGTGTTAGCAGGTTCAGATAAAGGTTACATGACATTGACCAAATATTTTTGTGACCCAAATCTGTGGACCAGATGAGAGGGATAGGGGGAAGGCAGTGATGCATAGCTGATGTTTCAATACATTCTTTTGCATTTTCTGTGGTTTCTGTTTGATTTGCTAGTGTGTTTGATGAGATCTGCTAGATGGCACCATGCTCACTTGGATGCTCTGTCCAGTGCATTCTCATGTGCACTTGACAATATTATAGTTGTTGGTTAAAACCTAATGAACACCCCACTTACCTAAAAGAGTCCAGATAATTTTAATGGGTTTTGTGGACACGATTTCAGTCTCAGGCTCAGGAAAAGGAAAGGATTAATTTCTCACTGGAGACTGAGGAGGGAGGAAGGAAGCTGCGAAAGGGAAAGACAAGTAGGCAGTGGAAAGGTAGGCAAGAGAAAGTGAGGGAAAGCATCAGGTGTAGAGGTGTGAAAGAACAAGATGCATATAAACGAAGGGGAAAAAATGTAGTCAGGCGTATCATTTTTCTTTGCTTTAAATGCCCTGCAAGCAGAGGAGTCAACAGGCAGACTTTAGATTGCACCAGGCACTTTAGATTACATTAGGGTGCAAAGCAAGCTTTGCTCTCCATGGCTTATGATATCATTTGAACCCTCTGAAAGGATAAATGATATAATTTGTGATATGAGTCATACAGGAAAGCAGATAATCAGTGGTGTGCCATAATACAAGTGAGAAAAAGACAAAATAACAGTCAAGCAGCAGTTGCCGTCGACATTGTGTTCCTTTTATCGTCTGATATTGTTTATCATATTAGCATTATCATTATTATTTGCTAAAGTTATCGTATCACTTAGTGACAAAAATTCAAGGCTTGGAGCCAGGAGCCTAGACAAAACAGTCTAATGTTTATGGCAGTCTCTTCCTTTGTTGGTTATTAAATTGTTTCTGTGAATGAAAATAACGATAACAACAAGGAGAAATGTACACCATGCTGTGACCAATTTCCTGCCACACCATGAGTGATGCACATAACTGCCTTCTGCAGCTCTAACAATGCTCTTAGATGGAGGGAGCCTGAATGCGGACCTTAAGAGTGTAGCTGGAGTGTCCTCCTGAACCATGCTGTTAGGACTGAGAAAAGGGATGCCTAATTTAGTTCTTCAAACTGCACAGTTTCCTGCATATTGAAAAATGAAAATACAAGAGAACAGGTCTGGCAGGGCTGGGTGGCATTCAAACTGAGGTTTCATTATTGATTTGCTGTGGGGATATCAGTTTTATGGTGAAGTTAAAAACTTCCTAGCTTACCATCTGTATACGCATTTTGCTGTGTTTTCTCTTCCTGTGTTTTTATTAAATTACGCTAAAGGGCATCAGAGCAAACCCCTGATGAAAATGAAGTGCTTGATTTTTCCGAAAAATGAATGATAATTTTTAAAAAGGCCATCATCTGCAGTTTCATGCACAGCCTCGAGCTATGCTGTGTGTCATATTTTTCTAAAACCCTTTCATTAGTACTTTGGTAGGCAGACTTGAGAACTCCAAGAATTAGCTAATGTTACACTAGTAAAAATGTTGCTTGAAGAAGACAGATATAGGGAACATTTCTACGGGGTCATATTCTGCATTTGGTCATATTTTTTTCTAATAGATCATGCTTCTGTGGAATTCCTAGACCCTTTCTGGAAGATCCTGCTGGCCCTGGGTCTCTGATGCAGAATGTCCCTTATGTTCATTAGTAGCTTAGACTAGAAGCAGACGGCTTCTGAGCTTTTCAGCTGTAAATCAACAACTTTAGTAGTAGGTAGGAAAGTGAAAATTTATTTACTGAAAGTAAAATATTTGTTTTGGTCAGAATGCAATTTTTGGCACCAGTACTGACATCTTTTAAGTCAAATTTTGGTAGTAGGCTAATAAGCCTTTAATTACAGACACAGGCAAATTTAAGAAAAGTTCAGTTTGATCTCATCCCTCATGGTGTAAATCCAGAGTTTTTCCTGAAATCTACTGCCATCTGACTATACTTTCTGTTTCTAGGGTCTGCCAGTGTACACAGTATTTGGCATTATCAGCCCAGAGTATGTTTAGATTTTCTTGTTACCACAGAAACTAATTAAAAATCTCACTTTACAATTCAGTATGAATATAATGACAACCTAGCAATCCTGACCAGGTGACACAAACTTATGTTACTGATGTGACAATTATCAGGTTTAATAACAATGATCAACTGTAACAGCAACAATAATACTGCAAAAAAATGCTTCCTGAGGAAAGTGAGTATTACTATCCCTTTTATGCAGACGAACTGAATCCAAGGGATTAAACAGCCTGCCTAGCACTTCCATGTAAGACGGAAATGAAATGTGTATGGACAGATGATGAATTATACCATGTGCATAGTGTAACTTGTGACTTTTAGATCAAGCTTTGTTATACTTTAAAGCTTGTGGAGGCAATCAAACCAAACTGAGTACTTCCTCTGCCTAGAAGATGAAAATCCTCTATGTACTACATAGGACATTAGTAAAGAGCCTTTGCTTCATTGCACTATAAAAAAATATTTTCTGCTTGTATGATTGGAATGTCTTTTTCCTTTGTTTTCTGGTTAGTCACCATCTTCATGCTTCCTTTTCCAAGAGGACAGCTGTTAGTAAGGGCCATGCAGTTCCTGTAAAAATTGTCCTTATATCTGACCTTCAGCAGCTCAGAGAAGATGTAAGTTTGAACTCCCTGTGAGTTATTCTCCATGTTTTCCAGGAGACTTTGTAGGCAGTAAATGCTGGTATTCCATACAGTGGTTGCCTGATGGAGAGGTGTGACTACCTGGGGACGCTGGGCTACGCCGAGCTCTTGTCACTCTGCAGAACTGACACTCTCATCCAGAGAATTAATGCATATTTTAGTCACTTCAGTTTCACCTCTCTTTCGAGTGTCCCAGCCCTTGGGCCAAAATTTCCAATTCGATTCCCCAAATTGAGACATTGGAAACAGGAGCTAGATACTTAATAAGATAAACTTGCTGTGGAGGCTTTGAGCATGCTGCACTGATAATATCAAGCACCCTAATGTAGTGTATCTAGATTTAGTAGCTGAGTCTAAGAGTTCTGGTTTATACTTTTAGATCTGGCCTGTACTTTTAGATGTCAGAAACTATTTAGGCAGGTATTAGGCCTGCAACAAATTGCAGTGGAAAGATCAATAGAGCATGGAAGAGCCCTGTTTACAAGGTACCAGGGACCACTTGCATAACAAGCCTGTCAATGATTTATAAAGTGTACAGACACAGTACCATGGAAAGTCTCACTCAAAACAATTGGTTACTCATTACCACATTGTTTCAGTGGTCATCTCATCTTACTGGGTGTGCTGGAGAGCAGAAAGGCCTGCCCATCTCTTCAGCACCTGATGATCCTCGGACAACTTCGTTGCCCTCTCTGTAAATTAATCTGTTTTCCTACACAAGTATAGGACTAACTCCTGAAGTAAAATGCCTGTTTTATTTGAATGTTCTCTGGGAAATAGTTTAGACAGCATTCATATCAAAAAACTTCTACACTGCAGTATTTGTACCTCAAAGAGTTAGGTCAAGGGTTTTGGATCAAAGCCTAGCTGAGACTGCATATATCATGGGGCCCAGGGAGAGAAGCATTAAATTTCTTGCTTAAAATTGGCTGTTAAATGCAAATGCATCATCCTTTGTGTTATATAAAATCCAAGATAAGTGTTCCGAATTTTCTTGAGGTAGCAAACTGTTGAACAGACTCTCCTTCATTTCAGGTCTTTCTATCAGGCTCTTGATGAATTCATTAAACTACATATTCATTACATGTGATGAAAAGTATATAACCTTTCTGGGAGGGAAGTGGTCTGCTCCATAAATAAATCTAACCTTGTAAATTAAAGATGTGCTAGAATGAAATACCTGGATCCAGCGGTGCTGTAACTTGAGCAAGGCGAGTGTTTGTAATGGTAGCTTTGGGAAGCAGGCTACTCACAGTGGAATGGATGAACCTTATGAAGTGCCCTGACGGTTTAAAAATCCAGGCTGTGCTGGATCAGGGGAAAAGGTAAATTCCAGAATCAAGGTCCCTTAGGAAAGAAGCCTTGCCAGAGTTCCTTTCCTATATGTTGAGCTCCTGAGTGAGTATGACCTCAGATCAAAAACACTGCAGTACTACACAAAGAAAGACACTTAACAAGTAGGAAAGCTTTGGATTATATTCTGAGAGGTTATCTCTTATGATCTGTGTCCGTTAGGAGATCAAAGGGCAGGTACTCATGGAACGCTCTCTCTGGTTACTTGCTCTGTTTGATACTGAATTCATTGCTTTCTGGATTGGTTGGAACTCCTCATGACTATGAAAACTGGCTCCAGCATTGAAAACACTGTAGTAATCTAAGGAATAATTAACTAGTCAATGAGCACCATGTATCCATGCGAGCCAGAAACAGAAAAGTGAATATTCTTTCTTGTTGTTTTCAGGCAAACTACTGTCAGGTGGCAACTAAGTACTTAACTAGATCCATATCCAGGATTGTTAGGTGAGAAACAGTAGGCGTACTACTAAGCGAGAAGGTCAGGTATAGCCTTTGCTGTATCTTGCTAGTGATTTTACTGACATGCCAGTACGACTTTGGCTTTCAGTAGATTGTATTTCATGTGTATCCTAAAAGCAAAGCATCAGTCATACCCTAACTTAACTGAAGAGTTCAGAAAAGCCCCAATCCTTTACTTGTATTATCCAGATTTCAACACCTCAATGCTGGGGGGCTTTTCTGCTTTGGGGTCCCTCTCTCAGCTCCTTACCTCCCACCAGCCTCCCCCCCGGGCCTTACTTTCAAATGAACTGTGAAGCTTTGCTTCGTATACTTTGGTTCTAAATGTAAGTGTACCACAGATATCAATCCAAGGCATTTTCTGACCTTTTTCTTGGTTGTAGCTTGTTCAGGGTATCACTGTCAGATCCACTGCCACAAGGAATTGGCCACAGTTGGTATACTCCTCAGCACTTGTTACAGTGGTCTCATGCCAGTGAAGAATGTTTTATAGCAATGGCAGTGTTACAGCATCACAGTGGTTTTTCTTAATGATTGAACACAGTCCAGTCACAAACTGGTTAGGAAACCAATGTAATCTATGCTCGTGGAAAAATAAACATCCCAGCTAAGACCTAAGTAAATCCTTCTCCGGACTGTGACCAAGGAATGATCCAGATCAAGTCTGGAGAAACAAATATTGTGCTCATATAATGGTTCGTTTGAAAGCTGTACTGCATTAAATCTGTACTTGTTTTACATTTGAGTACCGATTCATGACGCAACTTTAATCTATTAATTGCTATCTGAATTTTTTTTAAGTTGGGACTCTCCCTCCCCACTTTCTTCCAGTAATTGAATTTTGATCCCGTGGAAGCAATTCTACTCTCAGGGAAGCTCTCAGGAGCCCTGCAAAGCTACTATGGACAAAGGGGCTATAGTCGGTCGCTTACCAGACACAATGTAAAGGTTTTTTCATGGTTTAATGCAGACTCAAAATAAGAGCCACATTTTTTAATTTTAGTAAGACAACTCATGTGCACCCACAAATCAAACTGTTGTCATCAGAGTCTTAAAAAAACACACATCTGGGAGAAAAAGTAGATTAATGAAGTTAAACAAAATACAGTATAGGAGAAAGAGAGGGAAATCCACAGAGGTGGAAGGGGAAATTAGTGTACTATTTACTAGTACCTTTTAAAATCTCTCTTCTGTGCCTGAACTATTAAATAGAGGGCTGGAGAAATGTAGTTTTCCTGCAAGAATGTATTGTTTCCTTCAGCATAAATATCAGCATCTTAAAATGAAAGCTTGTCAGCACGTGAATTGTACTCTTATTGTGGTGCAAGCAAATGCTTTGTGCTACTGAAAGAGTTTTCCTTAATAAAGTGCAGAGGCTAGAATGGTAAATCTTTTGAAGTTGGTCCTAAACATGTAATATTTAGCTTGAGAAGCAATAGTGAGGAAATGAACATGATAAGAGCTCATTCAGTAACAGCCCTAAATTGATTATTTCCTTCCTTATGTAAACTTATCAGTCAGCCCTTTGGGCTCACTTCCGAATACCAGCTCAGCACAAGAGTCTTATCACAAGGAAATGGAATGTAAAAACCCTGACAATTTTGATAAGGCACGTACTTTGGTTATGATCCTATCTCTCCCCTCCTCCCTTTTAAATAATTCATCTGCACTAAGACAGGAGATGCCCTCCCTCTAAGTTGCCCTCCCTCTAAGTTTTGTATAACTTGATGTTGTTATATTCAGAATGAACCCTGGTTATTGATTCTGCTGGTTTCTCAGAATATTACTAGGTAAATAAATTAGAAGGTATATTGACAACTACAGCAGCTTTGGAATGGAGTGGCATAGTGCTCTGAATAGATTAGTTCTGAGTTTTTAGATTCTCCATAGAACAGAAACTGTAGGAAACTTAAGATTCTCTTTATTTACCACCTATACACCTTTACTCCAAGCATGATGTTGTAGGTTCCACATCTTCATTCAGTGGCAGAATCCAGACCGATAAGGATCCTACAGCTCACAGTCCAAAAGCCAACAAGCAAACTAAAAACCCTACCATACAAACACAAAACCACTCCCAAAAAAGTACATATGGCAAAAGAAAACTGACAAGCAAGCTCTATCCACCAGCCACCACAGCATGAAACCTCACAGTTCTCGCAGCCAGAAAAACAGGAAAGCAGCTCAAAACACAAATTTAACTTCACTCATTTGTTCCAGTAAAGTAATAATTTAAAAGTGTATGTAACAAGTTTTGTGGTTCATTGCATACCAGGACAGCAAAGCCTGATAAAAGTGCTCAAATGACAGTAGTGTTTTCGTTTGAGATGTGATGACATGCTCCTTAAGCAAATGTTATAGGCAGCAAATCCATGACCCAGTAAAATATACTCCAGACCATCAAAGTAGTTCTACAGCTTGATGAAATCCACTCATCTCTAGGAAGAATGACCTAAAACTCTTTAGAGGGGAAAAAAATGTGGTGGAATTCAGAAAGAATGTTTTTTAAGCAAACAGTGACATACCAAAGTTGAGTGTAACTTTTCCAGTGAAACCTAAAGCTAAGCCAAACCTACCTGATTTCTTTCTTCTGCAGAAACTCAAATCTTGAGTTGTTTTATGCAAATTAGGGAAAAGTTGTGGCTGAAGCTGGCCTGACATATGAGTTTGATTGGCTGCTTAGCTAAATCTCCTTTCAGGAACAGTCATCAGAACAACTTTATAAATAAGAGGGGGCTTAATCCTGGCCCTGTTGAGATTCATGGCAAAGATACCATTGGTTTTAACAGAGTTAGGATTTCTCCAAAATTTTCATGATGCTTTTTGTGAGGAAGCCCTTAGACTTCTTTACAAGACATCCTAAATGCTTACTGTTGAAGAAAAGGTCTCTTGCAATGGCAAGTATATTTGGTGAAACAGTGTGATTCTGACAGCAATAAGACTGGAAGAAGGTAATGGAGCAAATCCAGAACATACCTACATGCACATGAGCACCCAGAGGAAAGGAAGGCTTTCTGATGGAATACATGTAGTCAGAGTAGATGAATCTATGTTACATTTGCTTTCTTTGTGGGCAATATGAACTTTCTAACTCTGTGCTTTCTATGCCATACTGTACCACCACACCCGCAATAAACTGTATGTATCAGCAAGAAAAATCTCCTTCATGTTCTGAGAAAAAAAAGACTCAAAAGGGATAAGGAAAACTCTGAATGCTAGGTAGCAAAATAAAAGAGGTTGCAACTGCATTGTCAGTCATTTGTATTGTGGGGCCTATAGCAGCAAAGTCCTCAGGGAAAGGAATAGCAGTAGGAGATATTATCTTATTTTAGTGCTTTTTATTTCCTATCTTAATAGCGCATAGGATTTTAATTGATTTCATAATTGATATAATTATTTATGAGTCTATTTTGTGGCACAAGCAAGTAAAGAGCACTTTGCTGCTCTGTGAAGCCTGGCTTGTTTTGTGAAGTTTAAATTAAGGCCTTCAAGATATCAGCATGATGAACAAATACTACTGCTAAAATTTTCAGTCCAACAACCAAACTGGTGACCAAAGCAGAGAGCAGATGGAAGGGCTGGGAGTTGGCACCCATTTCTATAAATGCTGATGTTTGTGTTTAACTACATAGGGAGAAAAATTTAGTGACTTCAGATGCTTTGCACGCATCTGACATACAGCAACATACATCAACTGGCTGCAGCATGCGTGGCTTTTGCTTTCTGACATGGCACTGGCTAAGCACAAAGCAAATGATCTGTAACGCAGCACAGCCTCTGTTCATAATAGGCTTTGTTCATAGTGATAAAAATGAGGGTGGCATTATGTTAATCAGTCATTGATTGCTTGAAGGCAGAGAACAGGGTAAATTTAGAGAGAGCTGTCAGACATAGTTCCTAGCAAAACTCAGTCGTCCATCTGTGGTTTGCATGGCTGAGCTTCTTCGGGCTGGATTCTGCCACCTTTACTGAATGTAGTAGTGTTCTATGAGAAGAGGCACATTGGAAAATATTTGTGGTCTGCTTAGAGGTGGCAGAATTGGGTATTTATTTAGGTCAAATAGAGTCAAGTACTTGGAGGCCTAGGGAGCTGATGTAATGCACTGACTAAGTGAGCATGTTGTGAGGGAGCTACATTCTGCACAGTGGTGGAATAACTGCATGCTCTTTGAGTAGGTGTCTGCCGACATTCATGGTGATCTAGAGACAATTGTGTGGCCAGAGACTTTCTAATAAAAAGATCTGCAGAGTCCCAGTGAAAAAAAACCCACACAACTCTCCCAAAAACTTGTGAAAGCACACCAAACCAATCTCAGATGGTATCAGGTGATAAACCAAAGTGGCTTCACAACCTATGGTTTTTCAGTGTGGGGACTTTTCACGACCCCATGAGTGGCATTACAAAGAACATTGTACAGCAATCTGTGAAGTTGCTGTATTTTAAATGCATGTTAAATTCTTCACTCTACAGAAGCAGTACCATGGAGTAGAAACCTTTCCGCCTATGGAGGGTTAATCTCACAAATTAGCATTACAACAAAGCCTGAAGAAGCTACCCCCCCTTCCATTTCTTTTCCTTTTGCGGCAGATCAGTTATTCACAAATGTGCTTAGTTTCTGGGACCAACTCTTTGTTTTGCAAAACATTGTTCCACCCCTGCTGTCTAGTAGAGACCTGTTCCAAGCTGTGTGCCACAGGCCAGGAACAGGCACAGGCAGCAGAAATGCTTTCCTTACAGTCTTTGCAAGCATTGTATCTGCTGCCCGCCCTAAAGAGGAAAGGTTTTGTTGAGATCAAGTAGACCTGTATGCATTTCCCTTGGGAAATTCTCCTTAGTGGTTTCCAAAACTGTTGCTAAAGGTCTGCATTTGAGGAAATGGCCTATACACCAAAATAGGCAAGAGATTCCTCTGACATCCTACATAGTGATCTGTGACCCTTCAGTGCTAGTCATTTGTGCTACCATGGGAAACATTTCTAAAGTAACATGCATTATTCTGCTTTTAATGGTTCCAAAATCTTGAGTCAGTTCTCTGAAGTATGTTTTGCTTAATTACATCTAGTATTGGAGTTTGCATTCCTTCAGGCACTAGATTTCCTGATAGTGGAAATTACACCTTTTGTTTCATAACTAGTAATCATCATAACTGTAATTTACACTCTATACATTTATTTTGTGTGGCATTATTGGCTCTTGAGACTTGCATATCTAACGTGACTTCATCCTAATGCAGTTGCATGGATATTCCCAGTGTCCACATTGCCTTCTGTGAGTTTCTAGAGGAAAACATATGCCTACATGGAAGAGAAGGAATATTAGAAATGCTTGTTAGAAAGTTGGAAACATGTCTCACCAAACCTGAGACAATTCTTTTGTTGGTTGGAATGGAAACAGAAAAAAATATTTCAAAGGAACTGATCGCACATAAGATGTGATTCAGGCTCATAGAGAAATTGGTTTAGTATAAAATCTTATGCAGAAGACATGTTTTCATTGAAGCCAGTGAAATGAATGAGACTAAGATAAAAATAATTCTTATTTAAAAAATAAAGAAGTCAGTAACCTCTGTGTTTCATCCTTACTCATCTGCCCTGGTGCCACATAGATGGTTTCTGTATCACATCTGTTCTATAGAAATTGAATATGCTTTTTAATTGTCCTAGGGTTTGCTGAGAAATTGGTTTGTTAGAGTTACTGCAAATAAAGGATCATCTCAATAGTCAAGTATTTCTTTGTCGAAAAGAAGTCATTAAATTTGATGACAGAAGCTGTCAATGTATGAAAATATACAAATGAATGGAAGGTGAGAACAAATACTGACAAGTATAGTATACAACCAGGGCTCTTGACAAGACACAGGGTTGAATTGAGCAAATGGCTCATAAAGCTCATTTAGCAGGAGGACAGTAAAATCCTTCCTTTAAGGTGATTTAGCTTTTTAGCAAGCATTTATATGGAGACAGGGGTCTACCCTGGTAGGTGGGGGTGGTTGCTTTTATAAGGCACTGCAGACAGCACCACAATATAATTTTAGTTTATTATGGCACTAAACCTATTAAACTGTTAGAGTCTTTGTTTTCACTTGAAGTGAGGTTTGTCTCTAACCAAAAGGGTATAGCCATTCTTTTCCTATGGTGGGTGTTGGTTTTGATGGACAGTCATCTCTGTCTCTTTTGTAAAAGCACGAGTTCACTTTGTGCTGCAAGGGAAAATAATGTAAAGTTAATTGTAGAGGTTGATCAGTAACTCACAACTACAGTAGCTCCACTTAGAAAAAAAGTGGAAACAGTTACTCCTTTCTCTGTCTTATTGACTAGCATCATCCAGATGATAAAAAGTAGTCATGGACAGCCACAAAGATGTCCAGCTTTCTCGGGGACAAGACAGGAGCTGTGATGAGTATAGAGAGAGCCCAGGTTAGAAGCCTTCCCACAGGGATGTGGATCTGACTGATGCCCCAAGTAGCAGATAGGTACTGTCTCATATGGACACCAACAATGAGCTTTAAGCTGTCTTAGAAACTTTTTCTGGATCTGGTTTTTCACCTTTTGGTCTATGACAAATTCCAGTATACTCATATTAGCAGGTTGTTCTTATTATCCACAACTCTCACAAAACTGAATCTGAATATGTTTTCCACTATATCTATCTCACTCCAAGACAGGGAAAACATAATAATTTATAAACAGTCTCATGTATCCACTGTTAGCTAGATCAGAAACCAGTTTATGTCATGCCTATGATTAGTTAGGTTGACCAGTCTACCCTGGCATACTTGACTAAACCAATACCTAACCTTAACTCCAGCATGATGGCTCTGTTCAGGTCAGACCTTTATGATTTCAAGCCCTTGTGATCCTTTACTAATCTGGGACTTTGAGTCACTTTCACGTTTTCTTTGTAGCTGTATAATTACGCATTTTACAAAATGCTAAGAATATTCTTAAATCACTGCCTGTGTTTTAACAGCTAACAAAACCAAACAGCAAAATAAGAGCAGGAAACCAGCAGGTGTGTTAGGAAAACATGGCAGGCTTGCTCAGACTGTAAGCTCTGCTTCTTAAGTGGATGGAACAGACAATTATTTACTATATTTTGGGAGCACCTGGCACTAAGTGTATTGGCCGTCAGGATAACTTAAGTGAAAGAGGTGTTTATGATAGTGCCACGTTAAGTGGATTTGAGTGCAACAGAAATAAACAAAAGAGAAAAAACAGGCTCTGGAAAAATTTTAGGACTGTCAGACTGGTGAGAGCTCTGGTGTTTCAGACAGCTGGGGCTGTTTATTAGAAGCCAAACAGCACAAATGACAATATGCTCTTTTCTGTTTGCTTATTTCTTTTATTTTTGTTTGTTTCCTTGTAAAGAAGGCATATTTCATTCAACTATATTAGTGCACTGCCCCTCATCCTCGTGCCCCCCCACCTGCTCCTCCCCTACTTAAAAGCAATCTCTAGCCTGCCTATCTGACAGATTCTACATCTTCTTTCACTTGCACTCATTTGCTCTCCTCTTCATAGGGAAACCTCTGATTTGCTGCTATACTTTTTCTTATCTGAGAAGAATGAGAAAATTCTGGTTTCCCTCTTTTCAGAAGGAAAAGAAGGAATTTTGGTAGGTGGTATTGGTATTTTCGTAGGTGATCTAAGATGGACAGATCATATGGTACAAATTCCAGGATGTAATCATCTTGCAATCTTGCATCTTGCTTGCAAAGGTTGCAAGATTTATGTATTGGCTGTTTTCTGCAACTAGAAGTCATCTTTATAGCCATACAATGGACCTCCCATTACTTCTAGCCAAATATCACTTAGTTTCAAATGAAGAATGTCAAATAATTTCTGAGTTCAGTATGTTATCCAATTTACCAGCCCCAGCAATTTCAATGTCCAGGATGGAAATCCAGGACTTTTGATAGTGGTGGAGAGTTTGTAAGACAGCCCGTTAGCCTCTCCTTTGATCTGCTAAAATTTCTAGATGTGGAATGTGTCTCTACATTGTCGTAAAGTTCTCTGTTGCAGAAGCCCTCTGATGGGAGAAAGCTTACTCAAGCATTTTCTTGTCAGTGGTCTCTCGTGACAGTTGCAGTTGTTCTTTCCAAATCTGACATGGGAAGATGAGTGTGGAAAACCAGTAAATAAACCAGTTCTGCTGCACTTATTTCTATCTTACCCTGAGATCCCTGACATAACTTATTCTAGTGGTATTCATTATTGCTGGCCCTGGAAAGAATCTGTGTTCAGGCAAAAAATGTTAGAAACAAAAGTCAAAACCACTAGAATGTGTTGAAAACCAGTCAAATTTTACTATCTTGCTCTCTGTCATTAAAACATGAACATGATTACAGTTTTCTTTGTTAATAGTTAAGGATTTTACATGGAAGTCTAAGAATGCATTCAGAAGGTTGGTATTAAATACCTTTTCTCAAGATTTCAGCTGCTTTGAATATCATTACTACCAAAAAAGACAAAAGTCACCATTTGCACCTTTTAATGGCACCGTATGAGGCAAAAAGTAGTTTTGATTCTTAGCCATTTCTATTTTTTAATGGAAAATGCATTTGCATTTTGCAGTTCAGTTTTATGTTTTGGGATAAAACTTTCACTTCTATCTGGTTCTGAAATCCAAGCACAGTATTTCATTCCTTTAATTATGCCATGAGAATTTAATTGTCTAAAATACTATTTTTTTTCCTATTAACTAGCTGTTTCAGTGCACTTACGGTAGATAGAGCATCATTTTGATCAGTGATGTATTGGGACTATCAATTACAGAATTCTCTAGAGTTCACAACTAGGAAATCTGATGGATTCAGTGTCTCACAGGCAACTAATTGGTAATGTGCAGTAACTTATCAGATAACAATTATCCCCAGCAGTTTTACACAGTATTTCTGGGAATCATCCTTTGACCCTTTATTTAAAGCATCTGTTAGCATATATGTTATTAATGTCATTGGACATAACTCAGCAACCACCATTCCCCTGTCTGCAGAAGAAGTTAAAGAAACCTGCTAAATTATCTGTAGCACCGCTTCTTGAAAGATATCTGCTTTCTCTTGCCTGATTTGGTTTTGGTCTTGTTGTCTTTGATGAAAGTGAAAACACATATAGCATTGCTGCTGCCCATCTTTGCTATGGTTCTTGAAATATCCCTTGGTTATGATGAAATTATTCCAGTTTTTAAAGAAGTAAAAGAATTTACTAGATAGGGAATGTACGCAAAGAATACCTTAGGATGGAAAGGATCTCCAGAGAATGAGTGCTATCTCCCTGCTCAGATCAGGTCAAGCTAGACTAGGTGGCTTGGGGCTGGTTCAATCGAGTTTTGAGCATCTTCAGGGATGGAGATTCCTCAGCCTCTCTGGGCAATCTGTTCCAGTGATTAATTTTCCTTCTGATCAAATAAGTTTTCCTTATGCCATTACTCCACCAAAATAAAGTTTTATTGAAGAGGTTGAGAAAATAAAAAGTATGATGTTTCATTTTGATTTCAATTACTTTTGTATTTCTCACTGTATAATAAATTAAATGAAAATATTTTTGAACAGGAAAACTGAGGACGAAACCCTTCTTCCTTTCTTTGTAGGTAAGGTAGATAAATACTTACTTAATTTGAAACCAAAATATAACCGCATGGTATTTATGTCTGCTAAATGTGTTTCTGTTAATGGTCCATGTTATCCATTGATGAGCAATTGTACTTTGAACTCTCCTCTTGAAAGAGAATGGGATATATTTGCTAGTGTGATCAATATTAAATACTCGGTCTTCAAAGGAGCATTATCTGTTATGCCTCAAGTTTCCACAGGGCACGAAGACTGTTTACCCTTTCTGTTTCTTTAAATACTTTGATAACTGTATCATAAATCTGTATGTAATGTTAGTGGCTTAAACCCACTTTTTCTTTTTTCTTAACACAGCGTAGCTGATAAAAGGATGGATGAAAGAGATACGACTGAAAATGTATGGTGCACTAAAAATGTATCATACATACTTTACATGTATGCTTCATACATAATCACCGCTATGAAATACTAGCTGCTACTTTGTATGTTGTAAACCAGGTTTTTAATAGTGAGTTTGTGAGATTTCGTGTGTTAGAAGCCAAAGCTTCCCAGAGCTTTCAAAATACTTGGGGTTTTTGGGTTTTGGTTTTTATTAGGGTTATTTTTGCATTAAATCAGAGTATTAGAAAAGTGTCTGTACCCAAAGTGGGAGGCCACTTGGACACAATGACATGAATTCTTGGATTGCAACTAAGAAGGCTACTCAGAGTGAGTATCTAAAGTGTTGTCTGCTTAAATTTAAGCAACAAAGCTTTGGAAGATTTTGTCAGGGCTCTGCTTCAGCAAAGTCCTTACTCTTACCTTTAACTGTAGGTAAGGGAACTCATTTCTTGTAATGTATGTACGAAAGCAGTTTACGCTTTTCTAGAAACATTTGCAAAACTCACTCCTGAGTCACTTTGAAGGTAAGGCAATTCCAAACCTAGCAGTTTGTTGCAAACAGACTGCATTGTTGCAGCAGACTGTTGCAAAAAATGAGTTGACCCCCTGGTTCATTTTAACCTTGTTCTAACATTTCCTGTAGACTTTTCCCAAACAATAAGCCCATGAAAAATGTCAGTTGCATTAAAAAAAAAGCAAAGTCACAAGCAAACTTACAAAACCAAATCCACCTTAAGGGGAAATGAGAAACAAAACCAAAAATCCAACCCTGGATCATAATGTTGCTTTTCTGTATCGCACACTCATTATGAAGGTAGCTTTTACTTAACCTCTTAGTTCTCACATCACTCATGTTAATGGCCAAGTTTCTGATACTGGTGACATTTATCAACTGATCATCTGTGACTCCATGAGTCACTGTCTCCAGGTTTGACATAAACCACTCAGACTCTGTACTAGGGTCACCTGGACTTTGTCACTATTTAACAATTGAAAAGGAGCAGTATTTTCTTAAAGCACAGGCCAGACTCTCTGATGATGTAAATGAGCACAAGAAAAGCAAAGTCAATAGAGCACTGACTTTCCTAAGGCTCTGAGGAAGTGGAGCAAATGGTGAAGCTCTGTTTTCCTCCTGCTTGTTTGTTCATTTACTCTCTTCAGTTAAATAACCACACCTAGATACATGCAGTAGTTGAAAGCTGGTTTATTGCATTCAAATACTAGGACGCACTGACTACAACAGATGAAAAATTTTGTGCTGTTCATCGTTTACTATGCCTCTAAGGTAAGTCTAGAAGTAATGACAAGATTATTTGGTTTTTTCTGCTCTTAAAGAGCCTTCTGAATGCAAAGAATGATTATCTTGGTGCTTTTTTACAGAGTCTAGAAAGGTAACGTAGGAACAGCACATAGGAAGGAAGTGCTTTATTTACCCTGCTTTTTAATATAATGTTGCATTTTGGCCATGCAAATATTATAACTAGGTATAAGGTTTGATTTCTTAAGAGGCAGAACATTCAAATTAGGCCCATGGCTAATTCTTTCCTATGCCTGCATCTGTGGAAAAAGAGACAAATGAAAAGGCACTATCTCTTTAAAGACAATTCACATCCCAGTTATTAAGCAGTTATCTGCATCAGACCTGCGACCTGCAAACTGCCATTGCCGTCTTCACATAGGCTATAAACTACTGCACTGCTTGAATATAGTAAAGCTATATGTAGAAGAGGACCCAACTGCAATATGGGGGCTAAGGTTTATCAGTGAGCCAGAGCCATTGACAAAACTGTGTTGTAATTCAATCCTGTTCTTGGCAGCTACTTTGAGAATACATACAGTCTTTGTCCAGGTCAGCTGGGGCTCCAAGCCTCAGGAATTGACAAACACATGAATCACAGACTCCTTAGGGTTGGTAGAGACCTCTGGAGATCACCTAGTCCAACGCCTCCAAGGCAGGGCCACCTCAAGCAGGTTACACAGGAATGTATGTTTTGAATGTCTTCAGAGAGGGAGACTCCACAACCTCCATGGGCAGTCTGTTCCAGTGCTCTGTCACCCTCAATGTAAAGAAGCTCTTCCTTATGTTGAGGTGATACTTCTTGTGGTTTAGTTTATGGCCATTGCTCCTCATCCTGTTGCTGGGCAGCGCTGAAGAGAGTCTGACATCATCCTTCTGGAACTTAAGTTTGAGACTGTTATATGCATTCAGATCCCCTCTAATGCTTAGTGAACTTCTTGAAAAATGCCGTTCTTGTATTCCTGACCTGATAAATAAAGGATATTGATGAAGTTCAGAAATTTATACTAGGGGACCTTTCATCCAAGTGCCTGACATATATTTCTTTAGTACATGAAGTCTAAAATGTTAGACTAGGTCAGGAGAATCAGGTCACTGAATCAACACAAAGAGTTTCTGGTTGTCAAAACACTGTTTGAAACTTCTACTGAGAATTTAGTACTGCTGCTCGTTTGCAGCTGCTGGTTAGTCAAAGGACGTGCTTAGCCATGTGTCTCTGCTACTCTACTTCAGTCCTGCCCTAAAATAGTGTGTCACAGGGTCTATTTCTGAATCAATGACAGAAGGCACCAAACAATCCTTTCAAATTATTCTGTTGACCAAATGAAGGCTTAACTCCTCTAAAGACAAGAAAACCAATGTAATGTTAAACGCTGTAATTAGCTCCATATGTTTTGAGGCATTAGGGTAGAGTGAAATGACAAGAAATAAACTAATAAATAAAGACCATATCCTGGTATTGATCTGCATATGGAACTCACCTCTGAAATCAATAGGGAGCACTGAAGAAAATCAATGGCAGGATATGACTCTTAGATAACCTAGTTTCAAACCATTCTGTCTCTCTACTACAAAAAGACAGGTTACTCTGTTATCTAAGCCCTCAAAACATCCTCAAGAAGTTTGGGAAATAGGAAAAAGCCACATGGAAGGGAACTGATATAGAAGGATTTACATGAAAAGTACTTTGTGTTTTCAAAGACCTTGACTAGTCATTGTTTTTTAACATCAACTCTCTGGATGAAACATTTAAATGGTTTCTTGTAATTGACACTGAAAGTCTCTAATACCTTAGGGAAGAGTGAGCGATGCAGTAAAAGGAACCAGTGTTTATGTGCACTACATACTAGTGTTATCAATAACCTTATCCTGCATTGTAACATGGGGAAAACTCTACAGAAATGAGGCCTTCAAGCAGTTGCTCTGCATGAGAAGTCAGCCATGTGCTGAAGAGAAAATGGAGGTAGGAAGCTCAAGGGATACAGCATACCTTCTTTTCTGGGATAGGGTTTTGACAGATGAGCACAGTTTAGTGTGGTTATTTTTCCTCAACTGGGTATCAAAAAGGCCTGGTTTTGCAACACATAAGTTTCTTGGCTCTATTTGCTTGGTTTAGATCAGCGCCGTGTGGGATCCTCTGAAGCACAAGACTGCAAACAGGAGCCTCACTGAGGCATGTTACAGCTCCCTTTAGGCTCTCAAACTTGATTTCTTTCCTTCAGAAACCAAAGTGAAGGGATGTGCATATGGACACCTGGATACGTGTCAAATATGGCATCAAGGCTCAGCTAAAACTTACACCCAGACCCAAGTGTGCCAATCCTGCACATACTTTGAAGCTCCCATGACCTGAATCAACAAACAGCTTTAAGAGAGATGCATGGATACTCCCCTCTCTAATTATTTTTTACTGATGTGAATATTCCAAAATATTTTTATTTGCTGGGAGACAAAACCAGAAGCAAATATTCCTGGGAGTGAGAAAAACTATTTTTGATATCCTAGAGTTTTTGCATAGGCTTACTCTGATGAACATTATCAAAGTCTATTAATTTGGTACAAGGCATGCTTAATGTCAGTTAAAAAGAATTAGTATAATATAAAGAAAATTGCAAATATGAACCTGGAAAACAACTGAACCAGGGGCATTTACCCAATGAGCTTCTGTCTTCAGAGTAGCTCTCTTTACTTGCCCTTGCTTGTCTTTTGGGTTTTTTTGCATTTAATGCACTTGAAATGATTCATGTTGCCAGACATGGTATAAGCCTGCTCTCAAAGCCTTGTGGACTTCTTGTTCCTAATATTGGAAGATGTAATCTAGTCAAAATCCCCCCTAGATCGCTCCTATGCTTTTATTACATTACCAATCTTTGCTTAGATCCTTGTCTGACTCTTTTTTCCCTATCTGTAGCTTTGTTCTCATTTAAAATTTTAAGTTTGAAGGTTCCTATTTCTTTTTATCCATGAAGGAGATCTATCCCAGTAATACAAGCTTTTGCATGCTGCCCCATTTGTGTCTCATCTTAATCCATGCCTTGAGGGTCCAAGTCTAGGTAGGATAGAAAAATTCAGTCTCCACACAGATGTTGGACTCTTCTCAGACTGTGCCAAAAAGTGTGCCAATTAAAATTGTGTTTTCATGGCATTGCAAGCCTGCCCATTGCAGAGAATGTGAATGGAGAAAATGGAATTATAATTTGGGTTTCAGAAAAAGAATGATTTTTCCCTCCAAAATTATGTGACTTGTATTGTGTTCATGGTTTAGTCAGAACCTGGAATGCTACCTTCAGATTATGGAAGCTGGCAAAATTCAGAACCTGGCAAAATGGAAAATATTCACATAACTCTCGGCAAGAAACCAAATCAAACTATTCTTCTTAATTGCAGGTGAGTAACAGGACTCTCACATTTCATACAAATAACGTCAGCACTCTCCTGCTCTGTGATTGATGGGATGTTTTAAGTGCAGTGTTTTAATTCAGCACAGCTGGACATCTCTTTTTTGGATTCCCTTCCTAGTCTAAGAAATTTTGGGGTTTAGATGTATTGGCAACAACTTGCCCTGTTAAAGCTGAAAAATATCCATCAAGAGAATAGATGTTGAATTGTCAACTCTGCTTGGTCAGTATGTCTGCTAATGAAAACTGGGGATTATTGGTTGGTTGCTTGGTTAGTTGGGTTTTTTTGAACCAGTTCTCTTGGTCTTCAAGGTCTTGTTTGAGCTTTTGGATTGAATTGTCATGCAGTAACGTGTCTGCAGCCTAGGTGCTTCCTCATAGTACTTTCAAAATGAGTATTACCTTTCCCAGGATCTCTGCCATTTTGTTGCTTGCTTCCCTTGGTTAGGATCAAGCAGCTGGCTGCAGATTTAGGAGATGTTAGTAGTATTCCCCACGCTCTTTTAACCCACGTGCATAACAGCTGGCTCAGGAGGGGTCCTGTGAGAGTCATAGGAAAGCACTGATAGGGAAAACCACATATTTAGCTTCTGCAGATGCTCAAGAAACTAGCTTAAATCCAGTGCAGATTTGGAGAAGTGCAGCACTGGTGTACAGTCCATACCATGTGCGGGCCATAGGGCTTTGCAAAGCCAACAAACGGTATCTAGGGAAGGAAAACTGGGTGTTTTGAGAACAGAAGACTTTAAGCCATTTTTATTAAGCTTTGAAAAGGAAGGACTGCCAAGTGGAGCAAAAGGCAGGATTCTTTGAGGATCTTGCCACACTACCAACCATAGAGTTCATTTAAACTAGGCATATATTCACTTAGTGTATTAAGTTCTCTAGCATCAGACTCACATGGAATTATTTACAGTTTCTGAGTAGAATCAACACGAGCTTTCAGAGCCCTGGAGTACATAATAACAGGAAAATCGTGGCTCTAGTTAAACACATCCCCAGGGAAAGCCTGGTAAATGTCCACGGTAGTGATTAGGAAAGGTTAACTTATGATGTGACAAGGAAAACAGCACAACTTAGATAACACTAATAAATGACACTAGTGCCAAAAAATGATAGATTATTCTGATGTGTTCTGTTAAAAAAGAAATAAATAAACCAAGCAGTTTTCAGTGGAATATCCTGAATCTATCTGCCACTATATGCAGCTAATTACTATTCTAGCATATTGATTTGCATGTCTACGTGTGGAAAATATATTACAGAAGGAATTATTTAATATATAAGGACACCTGATTTAATATAAAGGTGTGTTTCATGCAGGACAGGACATTATACAAACTTCCAATTTGTGTAGCTGTCATGAGTGAGCACCTACAATGCCATTTATATTGCAGGAAAATACCACTAATAGGAAGCATTTACTGAATGACTGAAAACAGATTTGCAAGGGAGAGGCAATTTTCTCTTTGCTTTGGCTGGTTTTATGCTCTGTACAGTGTAATCCTTAGATTATGGAGTTAGTAAATTGAATTGTGGGGACTTTTTGAACAAACAAGCAAAACCCTAAAACTCCCAACATTAAACCCACCCTCTTTTTCAAGGATTTGCCATTTTGTTGTTGTTGATTTTCTCATGTTAGAATTTGCACCATAATCGTCTTTTCTCTGTTTCAGTTACAGGAATTCTTAATGCTGTGGTTTTGGCAAATATGTACTTTAAGACTTTATTCCTTGTTGTGTTGCAAGCTGTCAGTCTTTGCACAGCCTTTGATACTCTCTTCCTCTTATACAGTGATCTGAAATACAGATTTCATTGGGTGAGTTCATAATGAAAAAAAATAAGCAATACTTTAAAATTTCAGATCTAAATAGTTCTGTCTTGCTCAGTAGTTGAATAATTGCCCAGTATTTGTAACTTCCTGTTACTGTGATGGACTCAGCTGTCCTTCAGCGCCAAAGACTATGGTGCACAAATATCTGATCTATCTCTGAGAAATCCTGGTTTGTCCATGCAGTGCTGTCTGGAAAATTGTAGAGCTGGTCTCACAGCTCAAGCAGAGCCCTGCACGGGCACCAGCATCCAGTTTGGCAATTAGTTTGGCTGCTGTTTATTTGGATGTCACTGCATTATGCTTTACTACATTCTGTAGACATATTCAAGTTGTGTCTTTTAGGGAAGTAAACGGAGACATGTCTTAGCACAATGGAAAACAGGTTCTTTATTGATGCGTTGAGATCTGTGTGTATCTGTAAAAAGCCCTTTTTGAAGGCTGAAACAGATGTTCTATTACACTTTCACTGACTCTAAGTGAAAAATATCTTTCCCCTTCAGGAAGGTGAGGCCTCCTGACAACAAATATTTTTGTTCCAAATAATATAATGTGTATTCTATGGCACATAAAGAAAAAGCTACTCAAAACACTCACTAGGGAGATGCTTTCCCCACTTCTCCCATAACGGGTAAATAATATTTGCCTGGATGATGCTATTATAAATCATACATTTGTTACGCAATAATGACAAAATGTTAAAACTTGAGTGTTTATGCCCAGAGTAAGCTAATGTTCAGGAAGGTCTAACACAGATACAGATCATATCATGGTCTACAAGATGTCTCACTGAAGCGTAAGCAGCTGACCACAAGGTATGTCCCAGACTCCCGTCCAGATTAGGCACCATTTGATCTTGGCAATCAGTGAGATTTTAAGACCTCAGCATCTCTGAACATCAGGCCAAGTCTTCAAGACTTGTGCAGGCATAACAAGATTTGTATCAGAAGGAAGAAGCTGGCTACAAATGTAGTTATCAGTTGAGAAGGTCTCTGTTACATTAAAAGAGGTATGTATCTATGGTTGTTTTCTTTCTGGCACAGTTTCTTATTGCTACTTTTACACTTCTTCTGACACAAGAGTAAGGATTTCAGAATGTTTGTTATGTTAATGGTGTTCTCAGTATTCCTATATAGAGATTGCTATAGAAATAGGCACCTAGGCCAGCCCAGAGCCTTGTTAGGACCCCTGCCTTTCACAGAGGCACTGCCCTAGAGGCAACACATCCTGCTGCCATGGGATGCTCCTGTCTGAAGCTGGTCTTTGCCCAAGCCCCAGATCCACCCAACACACAGGGAGCACAGCCAAGTAGTGCCCGACTGGGCTGTGGGAAACTAGGGCTTACCCTGTGGAAGTTTTTCCAGACCTGTTGTCAATGTATCCCCGCATGCCTAAAGTGCTGTCATTCCTCTCTTTCTTGAGCTATGTTGTCTGGACAGGGAAGACCTTGTTAAAAACAAGTTAGCTTCTTGTTTGGACTCCAGGAGGCTGGTAGTCTAAAATGCAAGAAAAAAAAAAATAACACTATAAAAAGATGTGCTTTTCAGCCAACTAAAAGTGAACATATTTGCCACTGAGACCAAACAAAACCTGTGTGGTTTTTGGGTTTTGTGGGGTTTTTTGTTTGTTTTGTTTTTTGGGGTTTGGTTGTTTGGTTTTGGGGGGGTTTTAATCAGCTTTGATTACAGGATAGGTGAACAGGCTTCATTTACATAAAGGTGCAAAATTGAGAATCAAAAAAAAAGTCAATTCTGTATAAACTTCTCAGGAAAAAGATACCTTTTCACTTTTGCTGTATGATGAGACAATAACTAAACCAGAGCAAAACACAGAGAAAGGATCACTAAATGAAATCTCAGGACAGTTACTGTAATGCCGTAGCTTTTCCTTTAATTCATTTAATTAAGACAATATTTGTAGTGTGTAATATGATAATTTTTTTCCTCAGCTGGCTGCAGTCAGAGCTATGACTCTATGCAGTGAACTGAAGCTAGAATCCTATGTGGTTCAGCCAGTTAAAAATACTAAAATTGCTTTCTTCCCTCCTGCTCTTCCAAGCTTTCTTCTTTGCAGATGGCAGAGGACAATAAGCTGGGTCTGCAATAACACTGACTCAAAATTCCTTGCTAATTGTAAGATAACTTCCTAAAGACTGCAAGCTAAAGGAAGTCAGAGAACAAAGTAATGTCAAGTATGCACATGTCACAACACAATGTGCTGATTCCAAGCCTTTGGAAACATGCTGAGAGACATGTCTGGCAAAAAAAAAAAAAAAAAAGGAAGTGCTTCCAGACAGTTTTTCAGCATGAAAACAACAGCTGAATGTGCCTGTTCCCACCAGGAAAAAATACCCTGAAATAACAAAAGGTGCTGGAAAGCTAGAAATGAAATCATCAGATGGCGAATACACTCTTTCATCTGTTCCTAAAATTGACATAGACTGCACTTCCACTACACTGTAAATCAAGGGATCAATCTGGAGTAGTGTTTGACTGCGAGGTGCCAAGAAGACCAAGAAAAATGGAATGTATAAACATGTCTCCCTTTACAAGGAAGGGCTAGTCGAACAAAACAGAAGTAAAGCAAACAGAGGGACACACTTTCAGATAATGTATCTGGAGGAATGCAAACTCTGTGCATTCCTCATCACTCCTGTAGGTACTGAGGGTACAAAAGACACACTCTTGAGAATAGCATACACAGTGTTTCTTTATGAAACAGAGTCTGCACACATTCCCTTCATGACCACAGGTAAATCTTTGCATCATTGGTGTACTCTAAAGATGGAAGTGTGTTCAATTAGGTCTGTCACTGTCAGTCTGTCACCTTATGAGCTAACGGATGAGTAAATTCCCAGGGAAAATGATGGGATCTCGGTGAAAGATGACATGTACAACACAAACAAAACACTGCCTGCCTCAGACTTAAGATGTTACAAAATATTGCCTCCAAAACCGGAGGGATAGAATACATAAATACAAATGAATGAAGCACCATTCTATGATGTCTATGAACATGCAGTAAAAAATAATGATGTGACTAGGCATTTTCCTTTCAAACATGACAGAAGGACATAAAATTATCCCTCGTTTCTGCAGGCAGAAACGAATACTGAGATGAAAAGCAAGTCGTCTAACATTGCACATCAGCTCAGGAATAAATTCTCTATCTTCAGATTCTCAAGTGACTTTACAAAACTGTTCGTTTCAGTTAACTGCCAAGCCCTAAAGAGCACTTGGAACAAGTGCACCTGAAAAGCTTGGTTTGCATTCGGTGCTTCTAGTTGTGCTCCCAGAAATACATGCCATAAAATGACCCTAGAGCTCGTTAATGTTTCCTACATTGGGCATTAGATGAGTGAAAGTGAAAACCCAACCTTACTTTAAGCAAAAATTGTATAGGTACATTTTACCAAAATTTTCCAGAGATACGTTAAAATCTAACATAAATGTTTCCGCCAAATATAGAAACATGAACATGAAATAAGCTGAGAAGGCATTTACTTCCCTTGGCTGCAAACTGTAGTATCTCTCTCAAACCTATGTGTTAGATATTTCTTGTCAGTGCATTTCTGGGGATTCGGGCCTTGCTGATTCTAATTTGGACTCCAACTGTATGAAGCTGCATTTAAATTGGTAGTCAGCTGTCTTCTTTATATTATAATTATCTTCCTTCATGGGCTAAACTGAGAATATCTGACTCTGAGTCTCACTATAACAAGTTCATGGAAATGTGGCTTCATTTGAACCACCATTATTTTTTAATTATTGTTTGTATAAACAAGAACCTGACCAAACTGAGCTATGTTATTTTATTATTATTATTATAGTTATTATTATTATTTATTTTCTCTGTTTACAATACAAGCTAGTAGTTTACTTTTCTGAATTGTGGTCTGTAATTGTTCCAGGACTTTATGTCCACATTGTGTCTATGCAGACAATAAAATCTGCACCAGTTGCCAGTCGCGTGCAAACACAACACATACATAGAGGGGACTGCTGTCTGCACTGATGTATCACTAGTGCTCATGTGTGCAACTTCACCCTACCATCACAAGGCAAAGTGCTTTGCACCAGGAGTGAACTTGAGAGAGTGGCAGAAGATGCCAAGCATAGACACTGGGTGAATTTATATCAAGAAGAAACCCTCTGCCATAAGAAATCACTATTGTAGATGTCCTCTGAGGCTGAGGCTGTGCCTGACTAACACAGCCAAATGAGGGAGTGAGATACTCTTTTACTGCTGTGCATGGCCATGTAAAACTGGGGAGCTGGCAGGAGCAGGTGGGTAATAGGCATGTGAAACTGTTAGGCAATGAAAGGAGAGATGGCGAATGCAGCTTAAAAAGAGGTTTGGGGCTGTGCTTTTGTTGGGCCTGCCAGAGGTTTTGAAATAAAGCAAAGCATGACCCTGTTGTCCCAGGTACAATATAGTAAAAAATTACTTTTCCAGGACCAAGACAATAGTGTCTTTCATCATAATTCCTCTTCTCAGACCCCTGAATAAAGGAATTGATGGCTAACTTCAGATTATAAGAAATAAGAATAATTCTTAATAAGAAAAAAGAAAAAGAAAAAAAAAAGAGGAAATACAAAGGTTAAACTCAAGCACTGCTATACTGCCCAAAAGCGCTGAAGAGATTGTAGCAGGTGGTCCCACCACCTGTGCTTGTCTGCTGCCATTCCAAATAATCTCCTTATCGAATGCAGGGAGGAGCAGACACCCGGGAGGGTCCCACAGGAAGAGCACTGACTGAAAAACAGTGACTAACCAGAGAGATAGGAACCTGCAGTGCAGGGAATACATAACTTGGGGAAAGCAAAACAGAGTGAAAAACATTAGAGCCAGATCTTTATCTCACTTACAGCTTGTATATCTATAGCAATGCTGCTGGCTTCAGGGGCAGCCCTTCACATTTATGTCATGTTGGTAATGGATGTGAGGTAAGAGATATTGCAATTCAAATCTGTAAGCTAGCATGTTCTAATGGCTTGCAGAGCGAAAGGCCAATCAAACAATGCTTTTATAATACCAACTATTTTCTTTATCCTTCCTCAATTGCTACAGGAAATGCTTTAATTTAATAGAGTAAGCGGATGCATTGCATGAATTCCAAATGGCACACTAAGAGCGTAATGATCCCTACCCTCCGCATTGCAGGGAGGACTGTGGTTTGTTTCTCAGTGGGCTGCACCTACAATAGCTTTTTATGACTGTCAGACTGACTAAAAGAAAACAAAGGGCTGGCTGAAAAAGAAGTAACAATAAAGACCATTCCTGTCATGTATCTGAACAGTCCCTTTCACTCATTCTTTTCTGTGCATGAAATTTCTTAGGTAAATATAGCTATGAGGGAAAAGGTGCCTCAAAGGAGCCTGCTGCTGCCAGCATGTATTCTCACATTCAAGTGAGATCTTTTGAAGTGAAAGCATTCTCAAAGTTGAAGACTCCTGTGTCAAGCTGCCTGCTGGGCACGACACACACCCCGAAGCTGACAGCTCTACCTGAAGAACAAGCTGTTCTTTAGCAGAGTGAAGTTCTTGCTCTTCATGTGGCAGCCAGTATTTCCTTTTCATCTGGTCTGCTTGCTGTGGTGCAGCATGGCACTGACGTGGCTAAATAGCTTCTCAGGTGGGACCCAGCTTGGTACCCCTTTTGCCATCTTCCACTTTGCTCCCAGAAGTGGTCTTTCAGTTCCTCGTGACTTTTGCATCTAGGCCCAAAGGCTTCCAGAGCTTTCTCTCTGCACCATGTAATGCAGCATGCTTTGAGATAACCTCTTCCAAGATTGAGGATACAACCTTGCCACTTTTCTTCCATCTGTTCCTCACTGACAGGACATTCTTCTGTCCTGTAAGGATCAGTTTGATTACAGCCCTGACGCTAGATTTGCTGCTCTGGGAGGTCCAGCTGCTAGTCCTGGACTTTCCCTAATCCCTTCTCTGTTTTAGTAACACAAGAGGATATGGACAAAATTGAGGCCTGTGGAAACCCATCAGAAAGGTTGACTGGCACCCTGGGTAAGGGAGACAGACCCCAGGACCCACATTTTCCATCATGATGATGTTCCATTAAAATGAACACTGTAGGAGAGCTGATCCCAAAACACCAGCATAGCTTCTGCAAGCTTTAGTTGTTTGTTCTGTTGCAGCATTGATTTGTACTGTTTTTTTCCTTGAAGGTTAGTTCACTTTGGATTTAATACTGCAGTTTCAAAGTATTGTTCACCTCGGTAGCTATTTGGCTGGTTCATTTTGAGATGCTTGAGTGAAATATTCTGAGTTAAAAGACCAGTACTGCAGGTTTTTTTCATGAATCAGAAATAATGCTTCCAATTCTTGCATGATGTTGTCAAGACAACAGTGTCCTAATTGCACCTATATACTGTTTGCCACAGTGATTTGGAGGACACAGTGTTGGAGAACCACAATGTTTCGGAGCAACTCTGGTTACAGAAATATTTCCAAACCTGAGCAGCCATTTTTTTTCTTATTATTGTTTTTTTTGTTTTTTTTTTTCTTTTCCCCTGAAGTATTTAAAATCTGAAAGTAAATATTTATTTCTGGCTAGAAATTACTTGACATTTACGATCTGGAGCAAGAGGCACTTTTTGTTCACATGAATCTCAGAATAGACAAGCTTTTGCTAACTTTTCAACCAAAATGCCACATATGCAGCAGAAGGGCAATGACTTTATAATTTCATTTACTTACACAGTGCAGACATTTTTATAGTAACTTTTCATTCATCAATTTGGCACGTTTACAGTCTCAACTAACATTGCACTTAATATGCTTTTTTAATATTTGATTTCCTTGACTAAATCCATAAAACAAAGACAAGAATGATTAAAATAGCAAGAACTACATTAACCTAAATTGAAGTAAAAGTTTATGCTGGCTTCTGCTGTATACTTTTAGCAGAGAAACAAATTTGTTGGTGAATGAAGTAGCAGAAATGCTTGTGTTCTCTGTGACTTGTGAAAGGGTCATGTCAGAACAGAGTAGGCCCAGAAGAACTCAGCATGAAGAAGTAGCAGCAGTTTTGGTGGAAGCTTCTTCAGACACCGAGCCCCCTTCCTGGAAGTCTGTAATCCTGTTGAATAGAAGGGGTTTGGTAGCAATACTTAAGGTTCTTGTCAGAATCTTCCTTAGAAATTCTGAGCAGGCTCTCAAGACTGGGTAGGAAAAGACAATTCAAATGGCTGTGAATCTAGCTTAAGGACTTTGATAACTAGAGTAATTAACAAAAACAGAAAAAGGGGTGCAGTAAGATTCAGATCAGGGCAGCAATAACTTTTGATTCATTGTTGTCATTTCCATATTGGTCAGAACACTGGCCAGAAAACAAGGGAAGAACCACCAACTTTAGATAATGTTTCTGCTGACTCCACTCCAGGGCCACAGTGATTCTCCCCATTTCAGGAAGAGCAGCCTTTTCCAGACGGCTCCTAATATTCTTCTTTCTTCATCACAAGTAAATTGAAAGCTGTTCTGTAGAAATAAAGGCTCAGTTATCACACTAGAATTAATTTTCACCTATATTTAAAAGGCAGCTGCAGATGTCACCTGCCAGAAATTCTGTACTCAGGCTGCAAAGCCCAGAACTTAAATGTTAGGAAATGCCTTATTCATGGCTGCCAACAGAACCTTAATTCAGCTCCTTTCTGTGTTAAGATATAGTCTTTAATTGCATAATCACATACTATTTTTTCCACAAGACCTCTGTCTCACTCAGGGCACGGAACCTACAAGAGGGCTGAGTAGAGGTTACGCAGGCACACATAAATCTGCCACTTCCTAATTTAGCTGTTCTTGACTTCCCAACCTAAATAATTTTGCTTTCATGGATATAGATTTTTTTTTCCTTAAATCATGTTAGAGGAACATTCTGTAAGTGATTTCCTTTGGTGGGATGTGTGACATCAGTTTGCAAAGGCTCTTAAAAGAGACATGGTTAAGAAATGGATAATCCAGTAAACACAGCCTCCATGCGTTTTAAACATGCACAGACTAACACTTCATTTGCTCTCAGTTTGGAGTGCCACATGGTGTTTCAAGTGCTAAAAGATTTACTATGGTTTATGGCTCAAATATTTCTAACTCAATTTGTCGTTTAGCACCAAACTCCCCTGTTCTGCAGCACACTCAAAGGCTAAAGGGCATTGAAGAACTCTCCTGCGTAACTGCCCACGGATTGGAATCGCTCTCATGACCTTTCTATTGCTCTTGGGCTCTTTTATGAAATCAGTTATTAAAATACAAGGCCTCAGGTCTATCTGTGACAAAATGCTTGAGGTTTTCAGTGCAAAACCAGATTCCCCCAGTCACAATAACTTTTATGTAGTAAACAGTTTCTGCCTGAAAAGAGAGCTCCTTCGGTATAATTTTGCTTTTTAAATAAACCTTATTACCATTTTGCTCTTCTGCAAAGCACTGTTAACTGAGTGCATTTCCATTAAATTTCAAAGTACGTCTTAGTCTTTATGACCGGATGGTACTTTTAAAACATGCCTGTTCTGGCAGGTATGACCTCGGGTGCAAACATAACTTTATTTGCTAAGAATAAGCTATTTAGCTATGTAGCTTTGATTATAGTTCCGTAATTAAAGTGCTTGGACACTACTGCAGTGAATGCATTGAAGCTACAGGTATGATGAGCAGGAAACACACACAGATAAGAAGAATGAAGCCTCAGGAGCAGGTTGTCATATCCAATTCTGCTAACCTTATAAATGGCAGATCATCTCCTCATTCATTTTGAGTCAGCCTTATGACAGGTGAGGAGGATGTTACCACAGTGGAAGACTTCGAAAGAACAAGAAGTTTGAGCAGGGAGAATTTTGGAAAATACCAACCTTGACTTGCATTGAATATTAAGTATAACTTAACAGTTATTAGGAGTCTTTCAGTTCAAGAGGCTTGAGTTTAACAGGTGGCCAAGTCAGCAGGTTTGTAATTTGTAAAAAGAATTTGCTACAGAATTGCCTGTCTATTGGAACAATAATTATTGAGCGACAAATGCACTTAGTGGCAGCTCCACAACTGATCCTACAGACATCTATTACAATACAGGTTTTCAAGCCTTCAGCAAAAGCTGGTTTTGAGTTAAAATTCAGCTGTGAAACACTAAAAACCTCCAATACGGATAGGTGTGTGTTCTAAAATAGATGAGCAATCTGAGGCAAAACTGAAAGAATCCTTCATTTTTCTCTTTCCAATTTGTCCCCATGTGGGTTTACTAGATTACCCAACAAATATAAACTAATATTCTAGTCTGCAGATAGTTCTCCTCATGTATAGAGGAACTAGGGATTTCATAACAGTTTTATGAGATGAGTTTAGAGTTGCTTTTTGGAACTGTGTTTTTAAACAGAGGATGTGTTTTATATTTCTTTAGAACATACTTTCTTGATTTAACTGATGGGGCTTCATATTTTATTGAATAATTTAAGCACTGTGGATCCAGGGCCAAAATTGTGTTGACCTTAAATATAATCCTGGTGAAGAGAATGTCGAAATAGCAAAGAAAAGTTCGGTTTTGTGTTGAACCCCAGGGTCAGTGAGTAATACTTCAGCTGTTATGCTGTCCCTATTTAGAAGGCAAGTGAAAGGCTTCTGTGCATCGTATTGACGTGACGTGACTGAATGAAGGCAGATGCATCATGAACTGAAGTCTGTTAAACTTGTGTTTGGAGGGGTGTGAGTATAAAAGAGTCTGCTCCTGGGAGAAGCCAACCACTGGTTCTGGAAAGTTCCCAGCAAATCACAATGAAGTTATGCAACTAATCTTTATTGCTACGATGTAGTACAAAATAAGTTGATTTATTGGTTTATTCAGAGTTTCTGAGCACAACAGACATTAGGAGTTATCACCAGTGCCAGGACAGGCATAGGGCCCAGAAGCTGCCCTAAAGCCTCAGACAGAAGTGTTTTACATGCATACAACTTGTGGCCTGTTGTGGGAGGCGCATTTTCTATTATGTTGGATATTTGAATTTTCTGTTAGGCTGCTTCTTATGCAGTAGATGTAATAGAGAAGCATATGACCAAACCCAAGCCTAACACGGAACAATGACTACAGTATCTGACAGTATCCAAGCCCTTTTGCCCCTGCAGGACTGGAGACAGTTCCAGGAAAATCTGGTTCCCAGGGAAAGCAGACGCTCAGGCTGCTCCCCACGGGGTGAGCCCTACACAGCGGAGGGGTCGTCGCAGCCGCGTCCGACCGCCCCTTCCTCCCATTCTCTTCCCGGGCGGGACGAGCCGGACGCCGGGCAGCTGTGGAGCGGTCTGAGCTCGGGCAGGTGCGGGCGCAGCCGTTGGAGAGAGAGGCCTCTCTCGCCCCGTCTTACTCTCCACTGGGGGTTAACGAAGGCCTGGGGTGCCCGAGGCCTCCCTGTCGGTGATCTTGGGAGCGCGTCTTAGCTTCCCTGCCGTGCCGTGCGGTGCCGCCCAGCCGGGCTCTTCCCGGCGGGCACGGTCAGGCCCGCCGGCGCAGCATGGGGAATGGGGCGCGCTGTGGTCCCCGGGAGGGCTGTTTGGCTTAGCGCGATGCTCGGAGGTGTCGCCGACCCTGTCGCGGTTCGGTTCGGTTCAGTTGTCGGCTGGTTCGCGAGGTGCTCCGGAGAGCGCGGTGCCACCCTCTCCGGGAGAGCTGCGTACCCCAGATGGCCGCGATCCCTGAGCGGTGTTTCCACCTGCTTCCTAGACACGCGCAGGAGCCAGCATGTGTAGGTATCTAGACACCCTTCCCTCCCCACCGCGTCCAGCTCTGGGGACCCCAGGACAAGAGCGACGTGGACCTGCTCAAGCAAGTCCAGAGGAGGTCACGAAGATGCTCCGAGGGCTGGAGCACCTCTGCTCTGGAGACAGGCTGAGAGAGCTGGGCTGGTTCAGCCTGGAGAACAGAAAGGCTCCAGGGACACCTTAGGGCAGCTTCCAGTGCCTAAAGGGCCCAACAAGAAATGTGGGTAGGGACTTTTGACAAGGGCATGTTGGGATAGGTCAAGGGGAAATGGCTTTAAACTGAAAGAGGGAGATTTAGATTAGCTATTAGGAAGAAATTCTTCACTATGAGGGTGGTACAGGTTGCCCCAAGAAGCTGTGGCTGCCCCATCCCTTGCAGTGTTCAAGGCCAGGCTTAATGGGGCTTTGTACAGCCTGGTCTAGTACGTGTCGGGGTTGGAACTGTATGATCTTTAAGGTCCCTTCCAACCCAAACCATTCTGTGATTCTATGATTCTATTAACTCAGTTAGCCAGACAGTGAGAAGGTAGGAGCTAACCAGTTGCCTCTTTTCATTCCTGTTCTGAGTTGGCCACTTGTGTTCTCCATTAATTTCACCAAGAGTCTAGGCTTTCACCCCTGTGTATCCTATGCCCAAGAATGTACCTAGCAGACTAGGGATTATGTCCCCACATCTCTAGCCTTCTGAGTCCTTAAATGGCTGTAGCCCTTAGTGTAGAAATTCTGGAAAGCATAAACTCTCAGAGGGTTGCTTCTGTAATTTTTTAATTGGGTGTCAGCGTGTTCCTCATCGGACGTCTGTTATTCAAAATTACTCTAGTATTTGAAAAAATATGTGACTACTCTTTAGGTAGTATTAGTCATCCATTTCCACCGATTATTAAAATCTACTCAACACAAATTGTTTCGTTTTTCAAGCTGCTCTGCTGCTTGAAATAAAAGTGGATGTAGAGAAATGCTGAGATTTTTGAAAGCGCTCTAAAAAACAATGGAGTCCTAAAAAAAACAAACAACAATGCAAACAACAATGGAATTTGTTCGGTTCCTTCAGAAACCCAGCCTCCGCCTTCAGAGCTTTCTCAACAGTCCATATTTTTCCCAATCACTAGCAAAACAAGGGTAAAGGCTTTCCCAAGGGAAATCTGCTTAAGCCTGTTGCAATGTCTGTGAGGAGTATGGGTGCTGGTGGAGAGTGATACAGGGAGGAACTGTGCTGTCAACAACAGGAAGCTGGTGAAAAATGAGCAGTGCCCCTGGGGAGGTGAATGCAGAGCAGATGGCTCTAAGTGTGAGTCACACTGTGACAACTGACAAGATAAATTCTGCACTCTTGACACTTTAAAGATACCAAAAATACCAGAGAGCACATTCCATGGCTTCTTGAAGACTTCCATATCGAGGTAGCTGGGGGGGGAGAGCTCCAACAACTCCTGTTTCCATCACTAAGCAGCCCATAAAATTTGCCGTTGATAAGCTTCCAAGCAGCCAAGCATTCTAATGCTTAGATAAGTCACTAAAGTGAATAAAACCGCTGAAGAAATAAGAAAGAAGAGGCGCAAAGGGGATTCATGTGTGGGGCAGCACCAGTTGCTTTAGATACTGATCCTTTCAATTAAGGGTGGTGCTGGATAAGAAAGGGGAAAGTAACATCCTTGTTTATAAGCACTGATAGATTATGAAATCTCTATTTTGTTTGGGTTTTTTTCTTCTTTTCCATCCAGAATGACTGCAAGCATTTTCTTGATGTATTTCAATTATTGCCCGGATACAGGGTTGCAGATTTATATTGTGCTGCTTTAGTGGAATTACAAAAAGTCAAGACCAGAAACCATTCATAGTTGGCTGCCAATTTTTTATTTTGGGATGAATGCCTGGCTTGGGTGCGTCTGCAGATGTCAACTGAGCTACCCCAGAAATAAGTTTTATTTGCTGTATTTGCTAGCTTGGTGCAACTGCTTTAGTACCAGTAGTTTAGTACCATACTCAGGCAGTTTGTACCTTACGCAGAGCCTGGTTGTTTCACATGCACTTGAATAACATAAATCGGATCCTTTACTTGGATCTCTGTGCCTATGAATATTCAGCTGAGGCATTATTGTTGTTCTTCTAGTACCATGCAAAAGCTTTTCCTGGATATTTGAGGAGGTTGGGGGGGGGGGGAAGAAGAGGAATTTCATAGCATTAGAAATATTTTTGGGAGTGTCTCATTCTGACTGGATTCAGATATCTGATGTTTTATCATTCTCTCCTGTTGTTCACATTGTTGTTATTTGTCAAAGTTACTAGCAATGAAAAAGTGCAGCCAGTCACTTGGGAAGGCAGCTACACTGCACAGCTTAACAGCTGCTGCTCAGAGGTGCAGTTTGAAAGCTGTTATTGAATAAGTGCTCAGGCATTGATGTGATGGGTTTGCTCAGGCAGGTTACACAGTTCAGCACTTCAAAGTTCAGTATTTCTGAAATGGAGCTATCTTTATCACTTTTATTTTTATTATTAATTTGCTTTATATTATATCAAAACATAAAAATATTAGCTGCTTTTTTTTTTTCCTGTGGGGTAATTCTGCTATATAGAGATATCCAAGATGAGCTGAGTAAGTTACATAGGGTATAAGCAGTAGTGTAGCCTTACTGTGGTGTTCTGCTAAGGTTGGCTAATTTGCTTCATTAAGTGTCTTCATAAATTGCAGTACTTGTGGTGGTCACAGCACTTTGCATTGCACCATCTGGAAGTACCACTGAGTAGCCTTCCCCTCAGTAGTGCAGTGTTAATAGCCCTGAGGTTACATCAAAGGATACTTCTGTTGTCCAGTTCTTTTTGGCACCAATGCAGCTTGAGATGAGAATAATTTAAATCCTTGGCCATTTTAGAACAAGAATTTTCCCTTTTAACTGCTGTCCTGAGCTGACATTTGATTTACTTGCTAGCAGATATTATATAGAAGGTCAGCTGTTATTGCTACTTTTAAGATGTTATCTCTGTGAGCAGCCCAGGATTTATCACTGATTGTAGTAAACCTACCAAAATTCTTGTGTTGTCGTGCTTTAGACCTTGTAAGTTGTGTAACACCCATGTGCACTAGGGCACATTTCGTAAAATCATCAACATTTTTTGTATCTAACTCACAAATTGCTATGTTACAATCCTATGCATCTCCTAAGGCATGCAAAGCCATGCCATCGTTCTGTGCCATCATGACTGCTGGAGAAGCCTGCTGTAATGCAAAGCCAGCGAGCAGGACTCAGGAAGCCCCTATTTTCATGTTTGGTGTGAATTTCAAACTTTGTCTCTTGTAATGTTATTTTTTCTGCTAATAGTAATGAAGGGGATGAGCAACAAGCGCCATGTGATTTTCTGGTCTTGGATCCTTGGCATGGATTTTGAGACCACAGCTCTTCTGTCCTTTTAAATGCTTTTGCTTGAAGAAGTTGTACGATGTGTTGGAATTTCTTTCTTCTTTGTATCTGTGTTGGCTAAAGCAAGACAGAGGAGCTTGAAAAGGCTCACCCTCCTCAAGGAACGCTATCTGATTTGTAAGCATTCCTAGAGGTTAAGGCTGGTGACTATCAAGAAAGCAAATACTTCACGCAAGGGTAAGTCCTCTAATTGTGTTTGTGTTGAATAGCTGCCAGATCCCCATGTCAGGATGTCTGCAGTCACGGCTCTGATCTCACCATTCCTTCCTCGGCCGTTGCACAATTGTGTTGCATGTTTGTGGTAGGGGAGAAAGTTGGAGAGCTGGGCTATGAAACCATCTCAGGGAAGGAAGCCATGTTTTATTTTAGTTGCTTGGTTTGGATAAAAGCCTGTAGGAGATTGAATAACATAAAAACCCCATAATTCATGGAAGCCAAACCTTGTCTTCTATACAGATATGTGAAATATGAGGTTTAATAGGCAGGGTGGAAAAGGAAATGTCAATGAAAATGTGTTTGCTGGTGTAGTAGAAATCCTAATGTACATACGTGATAAGTCATGACTTGCTCTGCCCAGACTCTCACCTGTAGTTGCAGGTCTATTCTGCTTAAGCTTGTAGATGCAGTGAGGCAGCTTTTGGGAAACTGATTGTGAACCTGTTCCTCTCATGGAGCACTTCAAGGATCTTTTTTGGCAGACAAGTGAGACAAAGCACTGACAAATAACAGGCCATGAAAGAAGAAAGAAACCTAAAGATACTGCAGGCCATGAGCTTAACAGTGAAGAGAGAAGGAAAGAATATCATAACTCCTTTCAGCCACAGCAGAAGAGTTCTGGGGGACTCTCAGCACATGTAAGGGCTGAAACCCACTCTGGTTACACAAACATTCAGTTCCTGAAAGAAGACAGCAGTTGCCTTAGCCACGGAAATGTAGGTTAAAAGTAATATCCCAATTAGTCTCAATACCATCAGTCTTTCTCAGGTGATAAAGTTGTGCATTATCCTGAACAAAGCAGATTTCACACAAGTCTAATTTTACTCCTGAAAAGAGTAAGAGGTTGGGTTAATCTATGACCATCATGTCATCTCAGATAATAAAATCTGGTGAGTTGGAAGCGGTGCTCCAAGAGGCCGTCAGTTCCACTTCCTAAACCAGGAAGTACAGAATTATCCAGAGCAATAAAGAGCTTGTACAAATAATACTGGGGAAATCATAAATTAATCTGAATACCAGCTCACTCAATCTAATCAGTATGAATAACTCCCTGCCAACTGCTCCATTACCTGAAACAGGGGTCAACTGATAAACATCAGTCAGTCCTCTCATTAAAAAAAAACCAGAAAACCAACAAAAAACTAACAACCCCCCTTCATCTCAGAATCTCAAATTCCATCATTCCTGATAAGCACTAACCAGTTCCTCATCTCTCATTTGCAGTTCATATCCTGAGCTACATAGATTTGCTGTTAGAGATAAGGATATGAAAAAGTAAAGTGATATTAATACATGTGTTGCAACCTGTTAGCCTCTCTCAGGCTGCTGTGCATTTGAAAATAGAGGTGGTCAGTAAGTCTGCACAGAAACTTGGGAACTGGCCACATGCCATTTGTTTAACAACATTAGCCCAGATGAGTGTGTTCAGGGAAAACAGTAGGAGTCATCTGAATGAAGAAACAGACGATTGAGAAATGAGAGAGCAAGCGAGATGGGAAAGGGACGAGTAATTTCAGGCTTTCCAAAGAGGTCACCCAACTGACATCAAACTGTATATTTTGATTCTTATACTGTGCTCACCGCTGCTGGATATTTGTCAAAGTTACAGCCAAGACAGTCTTTTCCTGACTTTCTCTTTTAGCATAGACAAGATTTTGCTGTCCTAAAAAACATGATACCCATCAACAGTGGCAGTAAAATACCAGTCAGTAAAAGGTGGTTCCTGAATTAGTATTCTGGTGTTTGAATCAAACTTTATCTTCAGTGATTTATGCAGTATTTTCCTACATTTTCGGGAAGGTACAGGAATTGACTTTTTTGCTTTTCTTGGTAACTGAGAGAGAGCTGACTGAGTGTCAGCTGCACTATAATCCAGAATTTTTCTTTGCAGCAGTTTAGAAGCTTCCCAGAGAAAAGAATTTTTTCTGTTCTACAAAAGTTTTTTCTTCATGTATTTTATATTTACAGATAAACTAGTCAAAAAGCAAAATAGAACACAACCATATAAAATCCCCAGATATGATTCTGAAGGTCACTGACACAACTATATTTAGTTTTAATATATTTTTTATTTCATTATGGAATAAATAAGTAGAGATTATTTCCTCAAACAAACCAAAGTTTTCTTAGCTTGGTTTCTTGATTTCAGGTTTAGCTAAAAAAATTATTAACTGTAATCATCTGAGAACAGTATGTCTTTTTTTACACTCTAATTGTTATTCACTATCACACTACCTGTTAGGAAAAAAAGTAAAGCCTGTTTGAGTGAACCACAGGTAAATGAATTTTAATGCAAGTCTGTGAGGGTAGAAGTCTTCTGGAGAAGAGCTGCCTGTAGCAGCTTATATATGCTGATATTTATGGTAAGTCTACACACAAATTAGAAGTCAAAATTATTTTAGTGAAACGTTTTCCTTTTAAGAAATGATATTGCCATTTTTGTCAAAGTGAAAAATAGCAGGAAACCTATAAAATTGATTCATTTAGATCATTATTTGTGGTAAACAGATTTACTCTTTCACATTATGTTTCTCTGTGAGTTAGCACTCATTTTTCTTTCCAAGCACAGATTCTCCTTCCACTCTTTAATTTCAAAGGAGGAAATAATAGGATGAGGTGTTTTGTTGTTGGTTTGGTTTTTTTGGGTTTTTTTCATTTGAAATGACTAGACAGTAATGAAATAAAATATTCTTTGCATCCTTAAAAAGCCGGACACCTGCTATTGAAGGGGAAATAATGTCACCACCCCATAAAAAAGAAGAAAAACCCAGAGAACAGGTGCAGTTAAAGGGCCAGACTATAGTATCATGGGAGATTTTCAAAGCAGCAGATGAATGTAGCGGCATCACTTCCGAGGAATATAAATGAGTGTTGTTTACTTTGGTCTTCTGAAGTTTGAAATTATCCTCCTTAATGCAGGCTTTGGAGGGAAGTCCACTGGAAATGATTGTAGACACTTGAAATGAGCATGTCACTGCCACCTCATATGACAAGAATAACTGCCTCTCATACACTGATTTTCCACAGACAAACAGTATGCCAGAGAATATTACCAAACACTGTGAGCGAGGGGGAGGAATAGCCTTGCCTTACATCTCCACTTTTTATTTCATTACTTTAATTTCAAAATTGTCTTTGAGTGGGCAGCGAGGTCTGGGCGTTCATCCCAGGCAAGCCCATTATCTCTTTTTTGACTTTGGTCTAACAGAACCTTTACTCCTACGTACACTCCCTTTTCCATTTGTTTATCTAAAACTGTGCAGGGAAAATTACAAGTTTATAAAAATGTAACACTTTGCCTTGATGCATGAAATCATTATTAACTAAAAAGTCTTTTAATCACACATACCCCTACTCCAGAAATACACATTCATTGATACACATGCATTGATTCTATTAGAAAACAACTTTCAGGAAGTTTCAGAATTACACAAAAATTAGACAACACTGTATAATTAAAAATCTATTTAGCTTATTAATGGATAACTCTTGTTCATCTCTGAGCCTAATTCACATGTTGTGCTGATCAAAACAACAAATTAATTCAGGTAAATGATATCTATACTCTTACTCTAAAGCCTTAGTTCAGTGTAAAGTCTACTGTTTTGTAAGGTCACTGTGGAAAGATGGTAAAAACTGTTTATCGATGTGATTGTGGGTTATTATTATCATAAGAGCACTTTTTTTCCTTATCTATTCTACCCTCAGTAGGCCATCACCTTCCTTTGCATTCAGTATTTAAAATGGTTTTTGGAAAGTGCCTTTTAGAAAGTAGTCAGAAATGCAGACGGCTTTTCTTGGACTCTTTTGTTTGTAGTTTTGTTTCCATGCAATACCTCTCATATATTCTTCCTGTACAGTGACCCACTGCATGTAAATTCAAAGTAATAACCGTGTTATTTCTTCTGTTCCAATGACTCACTTTACTTAGGAGTGAACTCTGTTGTGTTAGTTGTTACTTTAAGATGATATCATACACTGCATTCCTACATAATAATGGATTTTAACTTGAAGTTACAAAAAAAGTGATTGAAAATAACCCATAGGTGATTGAATGCACTACATGCAGAATCATCCCCAGGTCTGTATTCATCTGTTTGTCTTCTCTATAGATCAGGGTTTTCTGGGGGGTTTTATTTCCTTTGCCCACTTCCCCCCTCCCCTCCCCTTTTTTTTTTCTTGTTTTTTTTTTTGAAAAACAGTTTTGAATGCTTGAACAAATCCCTTTTTCTTCCCCTCGGTAATGTGGTTAACTGTCTGGAATGTGAGCCACTGGAAATTCTTCCCCACAGAAGAATCTCCATTAAGCTTTCAGAGTTACTTCATCCCCACAGCTGCATGGCTAGAAGACTTTATAGTGCCTAAATACTTACTGTATATGTCATCCTTAAACTTAATTATTTTTTTTCCAAGCCAGAGCAGGTGCTAGCTTTTTGCTTCCTTTCTGCTTCCTCTGTGGGGAGCAGGCTGGAAAGAGCCAACTAATTAGAAAATTCTACAGGGAAATTAATTCTGCAAACAGCTGAGGAATGGCATTTCAGTATAATGCTCACTTTGTCTGTCAGCAGAGCACTGATTGGCTTGACAAGTGGCAATTCTCCCAGATGTCACACATGTGATGAGACCAGAACTGCATCATACGTTGCCTGTCTACTAAAAGACATGATGCTCTAGAAAAGTAAATACTCTAAAACTAGCCTTTAGGACATGCTATGTTGCTGTCACAAGGGAACAGCATGGTATTTTTACATATGCTTGAAGTGTAGCAATGAACCAAATCAGTTTTAGTGAGCTCAATTGCAAATGTTGCCTTTGTTTTCATGTGGGGCTGATGAGACGTGGGGCAGGGGGTTGAAAAGAGACATGCGACACTACTTGGTGTGAAAAGGCTGAATTGTCAAAGTTAGGATTGCATATTGTGCACTTCTAAAAATACGTGCCGATCTGTAACATGTCTGAGCAAAACAGTTATTCAAACATTTGGCTGGTTACATGCACATGAGAATAGTCATATCTGCATGCACAGGCTTCCCTGTTCAGAGACACAAGTGACTGGAAACTGTAAAGGAGGTTTTTGCTCTGAAGGAGCCTGTAGTGAGACGTTTAGGGAAACAGCACTATCTTAGCAAAGATAATGAGAGCCTGCCCATTTCTCAGAGATCTCACCATTACCAGTTTTGTCATCTTAGTACTTCTTATAGACTAAAACCCATTTTGCTACTTACCCAATCTTCAATCAAGTGCAGGTTCTCCGCTTGCTTCTCGTGACAGACCCCTTGTGACCCTCAAGCCAAGAACAGTGTAAAGCTCCCGGTCCTCTTCCCAACCACATTCCTATCTGTTCCTTCAAAAAAACCACATTTTTTTCCTCAAGCTATTGTAAGATGAGATAACCCTCAGTAGCAAACTTCTTGTGCACGCTGTTCTCGGATTTACTTGGCATCCCTTGTTTCTGTCCTGCCAGGAGATGGCCCTGGGCTTTCCTTAAGTGTTCAGCTGTGCAGAATTGTCCCCCAGACTCCAGAGGTTTAGGAATTTGCCCTGGACTTAAAATAGAAGGAAAGACTTGTGAGTGCCCACTGAGTAATATAGAGCTGCTTTTCTTATCTTTTGGTCCAGACTTGATGTTGAAGCTTGCAGTGCTATGAATACCTCTTTGTGCGGCAGCTGGGTCAGTTTTTGTATGTCTAACTCTCCCTCAGTGGGTCTTGTATTCTTGAGCTCTTTTTTGTACTCTTTTATCTCTGTTATGAGTATCTGAATGCTGTTCCTTACTGTGTGTAGTAAGAACTAATTTATCACATATAAGAATATAAAAAAGTAGTGCATTCATGTAAGTCCCGTGGAGATACTCTGTAGCTGAGGATTTTCCAGAACATTTTCCTTTTTCTCATATTTGCTCTACAAATCCTGCTCTACAGGATTTTTGACTTTTCTTTTTTCTCCCTCCCTTGTTCCCCCCTCCACCGTGCCCTGTGCTTAACAAATGCAGTAATATTCCATATTCTGTCTCAGTAAAAAATCTCATCCCTCCTTATTTTCTTATCAATCTGTTCTCTCCAGCATAGTTACATTACTTAACATATTACACAGTGTTGGATTTGAGGACTGGTTTTAATAGTGAACAATCTATATCCTATTAACAGTTCAGAGTTACCATGCAGACATTATTTGAGAATTATTTGGGTATGAACTGGTTTTAATCAAAAAAATCAGATTTTTGCTGTGCTCATGCTGAAGCATGATCATCTTCCAGCACTCAAGACAAAACTAACTAAAGGGGTTTGACATCAAAAAAAGAGTAATTTTCACAGATTAATATCATTTTTGCTGATGGAAATAATAGCATTCCATTTTTTTAAGAAAAATCAAGCCACTTTCTATACTTTCTCAATTTACTTCACCCGACAACAACTATAAATTTCCTAATGAGGTGTAATTGCTTAAGAAACCATTGAAATTAAATCACAGCTAAATATGGACACTTTCCCTTTATGTAATTAATAAATTCAAAGAATCACCTTGAATGTTTTAATTAATTCCTGTATTTGCATACATTAACAGACTGGAAAGACTAAAAGACTTCTATCTTCAAAAGATAGGTGCCTGGATTCTCAAATATAGGCAACTTGATTCTAAAGTTGCGCTAGAGAGGTCCTAATGTCCATATCTAGAAGATTTATTCTGCAGCTACATTTTCTGAATTAACTGACTTCTTAATTTTGAGGTTAACTGCATCACTATTTGGCAGTTTTCCAAAGTGCATTGTGATATATCTAATGCATGTATTATGGAAATTTGTCAAGTGGCCCATGCTTAACACAAAGGCCTGTTTGCATTTAAAACAAGAACACAAATAAATTATTAAATATTATTATTATTACACATTTTTCCCAGAATTACATTTTTTTATATTATGGAGGGCTTACCAATTACAGGAACACTGTTAGCTGAAAATTTTTAAGTGATTGTCAGATGAGAAATAAAATGGAAAAATGTGCTATTTATTGCAGGTGAATGTCTTGCTAGATTGCCTTTATATGCTATCTAGATACAAGCTGTTAGTGATTAAATTTTCTATTTATTGTCATTCAGATGTTCAAAGCACTGACCCAGCTGGCATGGAAATTTAATTTTTTCCAACTTATGATAATGGATTAAATCATAAAAAAAAAAATCCATATTACATCCATGGAGATTTACTAGGATGATTTGCACTAAAGAGCTCTTTATATGGGATTAATTATTTTTTCCAAAGTTCAATAAGAGTCCAGATTATATCTGTATGTGTTCAAGAGCCAAAAAGTGTAAGCAAAGAGGGAATACACATCTGTAGAAGGTGTTGAATAATTGCATGCTTGCAGTATTAGCCTAATATAATGGATCTTTACAAGTACTCCTATACAGGATAGCAGAGGTAGAGCTGCATGAATCAGGCTGTTCTCATGTGATGTGATGGTTATCAGAAAGACCAGGCATGGTTAACCCAGGAAATACATCCTTGTTTTGGAGGCATGGGACTGTGTGTAGATGTGGTATAAGGACCACGGGGAGTTGAATTGAGGAGTGAATTTAAAAAAAAAAATCTTTACAATTAATTTAAATGTTTCGATGTGTTTGAAACACAATGTTTGTTTCTTTGGGGGTAAAGTGAAATGATTTGTCTTTGTGTGCTCAAGACAACTGAATTTCCATTTTGTTTCGAATAAAAAATTATATTTCAAAATGGTAGTACTGGTTTAACAAATCAAAACTTTTCTTTATTTGCTTGTTTCCAGTTCAAAGCAAAGTAGTTCACTTACCCCAATTTTAGGAACAATGTTACTTACTGAAGTGGCTCTGGGTTTGTAAAGGGTTTTAGTATGACCCACACTCCATTTTCCAATTAATTTTGTATTAATCAAGACATTTCATTTATCTATAGCAGTAATGTTTTGGTTTTGGTATGTGTTTGCCATACATATTGCAAGAGTTAGTAGATAAAACCGATTTATGACTTGTTTTGCTTGGAGAAGTTTATGAATAGCAATGTTGTATATGTTTTTAATTAAATTCTTTCTTTCCTCCAAGGATGTCAGTATCCAAAACAAATTGAGAATTTTGTTTAGAAAGTTTACTAACACCTTGTATTATTATGTGTATTCTTGAGACACACTTGCATCTGGGGTAGATATTTACAAGAACAATTTCCTAACTTTAGACTGGAAAGTTTTAAACTTTCATGCTGTCCCTGAATTTTAATATATGCCTGTCTTAATATTGCATTGTAATATTAACATAAATTCTCTGTTTTGCACAATAGACACGTCTGCAAAATGTAAACCTTTTCTGAATACATTTTTGTAACAGCTGCAGATAACATTCCTTGCTGAATTTCTAAATTGTTGAGTAAGGTCAACATTCATAAAGCAGTTTATCTACCACACTTTAAAAATTTTCCTCTGGCTGCTCTAAAAAGGTAAGTGTTATTCTTTTCTCTGAAATTCCATCAGTTCATCATTTGTAGGCGTGGCCTGGAAAGAAAGGAAGGATAAGAAGACAGTGGGAATAAATCAATATTTTATTGTCGTGACACTATGTGTTACCCCAGCTAGTCAGTTTTACTTTTAACCTTCTGACTGCAGCAGTATCCATTGCAGTTGCTCAAAAATGAAATGCTGCATCTTCTTTGCTGCTAGTTCATGTATGTAGCATGCGTGAGAAAGCAGGTAGATACTTATTCCAGCTTTATTATTTAACAGAAGGCTTTGACAATCTAAAGCTGCGCCACCTTTCTGAAAGACCACACTTGTGGGGGGTACAAGGCAAGACATACTGACGATCTTCTTTCGGTGCCTCTTCTCTTCTTCCTCTTGCAGAAATGATGCCTGCCTCAGACATTATGTCCTGGGGGCTTTGGTGACTTGATACCTTTGGAAATTTTGTGGGTCTGCTGATCTGAGCTACTGAGGAGACTTTTGCAAACATACCTTCAAATGCACAGATACAGAGTAAATCCCTTCAGAACCTCACTGGTGTTTTGAAAGCAGCATAAAAGGACATGTGTCAGTGGTACAAGGAAATTAGGTGGAAGCTGAAGAGCTAGGCTACCTATTTCTGAGTCAGGTAAGCAGACCTTAGCAAACACCACACTGTCCTTGCATCAGTTCGTGGGAAGTGTCTTGTACTGCTAATATCAATGCACATTTGTTAGCCTTCATAACTCTCTTTAGATACAAGATTTGGCGCTTGTAGCTATTGGAGACTCTAAACATTTAGAAACAACTCTAAATGTGAACACAAGATTATAATATTTAATATTACTTTATATTTATATGATGGTGTCTAACTGACAATTAGGTTATGCAAACGTTCTTTATTGAAACAGAACACAGAAAAGCAAGAGGGTTTTACAGAAGGATTTTTACCTTGCTTCCAATTTTTCGTAGTTTTAATTGATCATCTAGTCATTCCACTGTATTTATCAACAGTATCCAGAAAGACAAGAGCTTAATTGTGCTAAAGATGAATCTAAGGATGCTATTTAAACATCTGCATGTTGTGGCCAGAAAACTATTCTATTAAACTCATCTGAGGGCC
>JANHGB010051715.1:0-14455 GCA_026283785.1 Coracopsis vasa | reverse complement strand
TGAATGCTCCATCCCTGGCAGTGTTCAAGGCCAGGTTGGACAGAGCCTTGGGTGACACGGTTTAGTGTGAGGTGTCCGTGCCCATGGCAGGGGGGTTGGAACTGAATGATCTTAAGGTCCTTTACAACCCTAATTATTCTATGATTCTATGATTTATTTTTATTATTACTATTTTTTAGTGGAAGTGGAGCCTCTTCTGTTATTCCCTGATCCCAGGTATTCAGACTTTAAGTATTTATAACATGAGAGTCCTGATAACATCCTGATATTGAACTGGTTTCTAAGAGCTCCTGACAGAGCTGAAGCCTGTGCTGGGTGCCACACACGGTTTGGGAACATTCCTAAACACAGTAAGCAGGAAGAAGAAATAGATGTATGCTTGTGTGGGCAGCACTGCAGTCTAGCTTGCTAGTCACATCATTATCAGGACTCTGTATGGCAACCAGCGTAAGTTTGGTTTGGTTTGTTGTTGTTTCTCTGAGTGTGTCTAACTGTTTCTTGTTCCTAGGATCAGCGGGATACCACCATTACCTCCCTTAGGATCCTGCAGCCATATCAAGGTTAGTAACAAAGGCACTCGGGAGCAAGCAGCAACATCAGAAGCAGGTCGTTGTCTTACTCTGTTCATACTGCTGCTATCTTCCTCTTGGTCAAAAAGCATTTGGGTTTTTTTTGTCATGAAATTCAGTTGAGTTTAGAGGGTGTTTCTCTCCTTCCTGGAGCAGACATCTTAAAAATGTCAGCTGAATTAGGCCTACACATGGGACCAGAAGGGATGCATTTGAGGGTGCCAAGGATGTTTGCCAATGTAATCTCAAGACATATATCTTTGAAAGGTCCTGGTAATTGGAAAAAGTTCCTGATGATTGAAGAAAGGACAAATGTCATTCCTGTTGTCAGGAATGGCAATAAGGATCCACACAACTATCAGCTGATCAGCCTTAACGCAGTCCCTGGGAAGAGTGGATGGCACATCCTCCTGGAAGCTATTTCGAAGCACGTGAAGGACAACAAAATGACTGGGAGCAGCCATCAGGGATTTACCAATGACCAACCTCGTTACCTTCTACAGTGGGGCAACAGCCTGGGTAGACAACAGGAGGGCACTTGATGTTGTATTGGTTGATAGCAGCCTTGACTTTATCATGACACGGTCTCCCAACAGTCTACTTGAAGCTAAGTTGGTGACATTTGGACTGGGTAAGTGGAGTGTGAAGTGAGTGAGAAACGGGGTGGATGGTTGAGCTAAAAGGGTCATATCAACTATATGCAGCCCAACTGGCAGCTAGCTGCTATGGGGTCCTTCAGGGAAGGGGCCTCCCTCTCAGTAACAAGATGCTGGCAGCGCAACTGCTGTAAAGATGTGTCTGCTGCCACCAGAAGCTGAAGGGGGTGTGTATGTGAATAAGGCAGCTTGGAGGAAATCCGGCTGAGAAGGCTCTTGACTTCATTACCTATTAATCTACATTTCCTCCTTCTGTTTCACTGGTGATGAAATCTAAATGCAAAACCTGTTATTGACAAGCCTATGGAATATGTGTCTAGTCATTGGAGTTCTCAGCAGAAGCATCTGGCTGCTGTTGGGAATTCCTCACCTCTGAGTGACAAGAGCTACTGAGCACCTGTAGCCAGGTTGGCGTAACAGAAATTGCATGGGAACCATACCTACAACCACCCCTCCTGACATTCCTTCAAGGGTTCTTAAGGTTTACTGCAGAGGGAGTAGTCTTACACATACAGCATTTGCTCCTCCATCTCTGGATTGGTAAGTGTGGCAGTATTGCTTCAACCCACATTGCCCAGGACCATCTTCCCTTCACATTGCAAGATTCAGGCTTGTCCTGGGAAGAGTGAGCAGCTTCCACTTCCGTTGTCTTGCCAGCCTTCAGCCATGGTGACTCTTCATTGCTAACCTTCATCCCCTTCCCCAGCTGTAGGAATAACCCGCACTGAAATGTGACTGGGGGGTGCTGCAGTGAGCACACAGACATGCTTTGGCTTTTATTTAGCTATTTCTTGTGGTTTCAATAAAATCCATATTGTGGTGGGACAACCACAATAGGTACCTCTGTACAAATGAAAAAAGGTCTTTTAACTTACCTATGTGCTCAGTATTGCAAGAGCTTCACCAGAGAGGTACTCAGAAATCATGCAGCCCTCATGTGCCTTCTGTGAAGTGCATTTGTGTCCTGACTGCAATCCACAGAGCATTAATGACATGGTAAATATGGACATTGATCTCTGGGCCATGATAGCCTCCTCCTTTCAACTCCGAGATGATGGGGTGTTATTTATCTTTCATTTGTGATCCTTAGCTGCTGTTTTCGTGTGCCAGTTCCATATTGCTATTTTTTCCAGTATGAGTTCCTGAAGCACTTTGTCAAATATTTAGCAGCATTAAGAATGGTGTAATATTACACCATGTGCCCTTTTTAATTAGCCTATGATCTAATTAAGGACAGGGCCTCTTGCATTGAACTGTGAATTCTGTTTGCTCTTGAATTGAACCATGTCTTAGAAAAGCCCAAAGAATAGTAGTGGATCAGCTTCCTATGGAAGATAAATAACACCCCATAATCTCTGAGCTGAAAGGAGGAGGGTGTCCACAGTGCCCACATGGGCTGTGGCCTGTGTCAACTCATGTATCCCCAGGCAATGCACAAGGAGTGAGCACGGGTGAGAGAACCACCACTGCCAGTGGGAAGTGTGGACCCTCTCTGGAAGCAGATTGGGAGGACATGGCCAGGTAATTCTTGAGCTGGACTGAGCTCTATCAGCTCACTCTTGGGAGGGGAGAGGAGCTGTGTCCCAAACAGGGCAGCCACAATTGCCCTCAGTGTGTACTGGGAGAGGACTACACAACTGTTCTGATTCTGCTGTGAGTGTTCCTGGGGCAATCACTTCATGGTCCAGTCCTCAGCAGAAGCACCAGCAACAGGAGGAAGCTGCAAGACTCTGAAAGAGATGCAAATGAGAGGCTGAAATGCTGGTGGACCTGGATGTGTCACTTAATTCTCTCCTCTCTGCCTCTCCATTTCTTGTCATCACCTTCTGCCTCTTTTTTGAGGTTGCAGTTACTCCACACTGGCACTATCTATATTTTCCTGTTTCAGTTTGTGCATGCAAAAAAATAACAGAAATATAAGATTGAAATACTCTTCCATCATTTTCATGCTGTTTATTTTGTAATGTTTCTGCTATTTTATTAATGATAAAATGTGTAAAAATGATTTCAAATAAATGAACCTTCTTTCTACAGTTCACCCAAAGCAGAGCTGGAAATGCAGTATTTGTGAAATACCCACAGCACTTGCACACATGCTATGCCTCCTATGCCCTGCTGCTCACAGTCAGGCTGTATCACACCAGGTTACAGGTTTGATCAGTGTCAAATGGCTAGGGCACAGACATCAGAGCCTGTTCTCCAGATGCTTTCTCAGCCTACATAAATTGTTAGTAAAATACAGCAGGAATACTGTCCTGCAACTACTCACACCTTTTCCTCCCATCAGGTTACAAAGGCATGGCAGAACTGGGTAACGTGTGTCGTTTCATCACACAAACTCAGCTCTCTGGTTCACGCTCCATCACTTGTTACCAAGCTTACTTCATGTGTTGATCTTACAGGCACAGATGATCACTGCAGAGACCACAGACATGTTCTGTTATGGGATGGAGGATTCCAGACAGAAAGTACCAAATGGGCAGAAAGTTCCCAGTTACATGCACAGCACAGGGTAAGTAGCAGAGATGGCAATTATGGCTCTGTACCTTAAGGAATAAAAGCACAGGAAGTTTCCAGGTAGGCTGCACAATTGCACAAGGGTCAGTAACACAACAGGAGAGGCTCAAGATGAGCACTTCTTGAAATGAATTAGTTTTTGGAAAGCCTGTTTAAATTCTTCATTAAAAGCCGTATAAATGACTGGATTGATCAGGGAGTTTAAGTAACCTAGCCATGTAAAAAAGTCCAGGAGGATGGGATGAAACCAACAAGCATCTCGGCAGATTGGCAGCACTAGGGACATGACAAAAAAAGGCAGCCAGCAGAAAATGAAAGCTCCCAGAATAATGCCTAGGGTTTTGGTGGCTTTCCTTTCCCTTGCAGCAGAAATTCTCTTCCTTTCCAGGATGCTATCTGCAAGCTTTATTTTAACGTGATTGATAAATATTGGGGAGCCACCTGCATGGGAATGCCCTTCATGAAGACTGGCATTAATGGAGCAGAGGGAAGACCCAGCAGAGCCAGTAATCAGGTGTGCTGTGGTAAAACGTTTCCCACATAATGAGGGTGGCTTCAGGATCCTGGATCGAGCCGCTATATAAATTCTCCCGTACAAGATGAGGAGGAGCACAGTTGGGATGTAAAAAGCTCCACAAGTGGAATAAATCGTGTAGGAAATTTGGTCTGTGTTCACGGTACACTTTGCAAGTTCTTCAGGAGCTTTCACTTGCCTCCAGAAGAATGGTGGCACAGAAATGCTGATAGAGATCATCCAGACCACAGCAATCATGAGCGCTGCTCGGCCAGTGGTCCGGCGTTTGGCATATTCCAGAGCATCTGTGATAGCCCAGTATCTGTCCAGTGCAATGACACAGAGGTGTAGGATTGAGGCTGTGCAGCACGTGATGTCTGACGATAACCAGATATCACACAGCACTTGGCCAAAGGCCCATGTGTGGGTGACAGTGTAAGCAATACTGATGGGCATTACTAGGACAGACACTAAAAGATCAGTCACTGCCAAGGAGCCGATGAGGTAATTCGCAGGTGTGTGGAGCTTTCGAGTCACAAAAATGGTAATGACAACAAAAACGTTTGCAAGGACTGTTGCCAAAGTCAGAACAGACAGAAGGACTGACAAGGAAATCTTCAGCCCTAACAGTGTCCCTTCATCCAGAGCCAGTGGTGCTTCAGTGAAATTTAATGACTTATTTGCTGAGCTCTGGAGAGTGAGCTCTGCCGAGTGGTTATACTGAGTCATCCTCTGCTCTGATTTCACTTCTCACTTCCCAGTGTAGCCTTTCTGGGATGCTGAAGGAAGATCCTTACTTTTTTGCTGAAATAGAACTTTTCATACTAGAACCCAACACTGAAGAAATATTAACTTGTTGGAAACTTCAGCTTACACAGCAGGTGAGGTGCTCTCCTAAGTTACATTTTCCATCACATCACTTCAATGACATCATTGTTAAAGCAAAACGTTAACATAATCATCCAGACATGATTCTGGTGTCTGGCAATACAAGCACTATCACAACACAAGTACTGTAAGGGGGGGGAATTTAGGTGGGTTTCATTTTCGTCATGCAGGTGACCAAATCATTCTTTATTATCTTTTCTTCACACCTCCTTTCTCAACTCATCTGCAAAGCTGCATCCACCAATGCTGAAGACTGAGATGGCGAAAAAGAAACATCTGGGCATGTAATTGGTGCCCCTGTGCTTGGGACAAAGCCACCCTCAAGAGTATTTTCTCTTCCTCTCTACTAGCTGAATGTCATGTTTTTGATATTTATAAGGGACACTTTATTAGTAAACCACCCAAGATATAAACCAGTACTGTCTGCATTCCTTCTGTAACCATCATTTGTGCCAGAACTATAAATCAAGACCTCTTTTTGAAAAGCTCAGAGCTCAGTTTTCATTTCTTCCTCCAGACCAGTGAGGTTTTCTCTTCAACATTCAGTCTTCAAATGCTGAAGTCAGGTGTTGGGTACCAGAAATCAATGTGTTGGCACTGAAGCTCACAGCATGTTCCAAGAACTGAGATGCTCCTGATCATGCACATGATGAATGATTGGAATGACTTCTGGCATGGTGATTCCCTCAAAGGAGGAAGAACAGACTGGTGAAGGGGTTCTGGAAAAAGAAAGCAGATTTTTTTAGTCCAGGATGGGGATAGAAGAGTTGTGGTCATTGAGGTATCACAGTTTACAGCCTGCAGGCTTGCCATGCTTTTCTTTAGATTCACTTAGTGTAACCTGAAATCTTTACAAACCTGAAGAGAACATCCTAAGACAGATTTCCTTGAGACCTCTGACTCAGATCCCCCCATGAGTACCAGAATGTCACTTACGTTATGCCAGGCCCAAGCTTTCTTGAAAGAGATCCTGAATATGGTCCGTGAACAGCTGTGAGGACTAAAAAGACACTGAACTTCTCCAAGAAGGTAGTCACCAGGTCAGCCTCTTCTGAACCATTGAGAAGAAACCTTTGTCACTCAGAACCAATACATCTGAAACAGAGCTGAGAGTCACTAGGTTAGGAATCTGTGGAGCAAGAGCATCATATACATGAAACACTAACACTTTGGTGTCAAACAGCCTTTCTTGAGCTCCTGAATCCTGAGCTAAGAAACACCACTTGTCAGGTTGGAGTGTTTGATTTTGTTGGAAGCAACCACTTTCTGTGAGTCAAACTTGCTTTAAAGATGCTTTTTCTTCTGAGGTGCGTTTTTCCAATAAAGGGACCTAGAAGAGTCTCCTGTTTCACACTAAATGCCTTGGATATTTTGCCAGGAAGGCTAACCCATCTTCCTAATGACCATTCTTGTGACACTGAGCAAAGGTTCCACTTTTGAACGTAACAATGGCCATAGTGACCGAAGTCCATCAAATCAGGTCACCCTTCTCTGACAATGGCTCAACCCTGCTGCCTTTTTCTGATGCTTTCACAATTCCAATATGTTCTTTTTGAGACAGAGGGACCAGAACCACAACCAGTGTTGAAGATGTGGGCACACCATTGATTTTACTGCAGCGTAGTGATAGTTTCTGTTCTCAATTTCTTGCCCAGTGATTTCTGAGATGTACTTTGGTTTTATTTTAATCATTCCATAGCCTGGTCTGACATTCCCACAGAACACTCCCAATTAATATAATCCCAAAGCCATGAGTGGTAGCATCAGCATTTTTTCCTTTTTGCTCACTTTTTGCATCTATCTGTCTTGTTTTCCTTCTTCCACTTTTAACTAAGGGTCTTTGCAACTCTGCACAGTCAGTCCTTGTCTTTATTACCCTGAAGAGTTTTGTTTCATCAGCAGATGTCAGCACCCCACTATTCATGTACTTTCCAGATCACTTCAAGTCTCTTGGGAGTCCGAGTAATTAAATCAGTTGGACTTCACTGAGTACACATCGGCTTTTTGTAATTACTTCACCAGATTGGGCAGGTATAACTTACCTTTGCAAAAGCCTGAGCTTTTACTGTTCCCCAAAACACCATATTTACTACGTGTACAGTAATACTGTTGTTGATTCTAGTCTTTGCAAACTGGCTAGGTACAAACATCAGGCCTAGGGATAAGCAGTTGCCCAGATCTCTTTGGTACCACAGAAGCTGCCTTGCTTCTGGCAGGTGCCAAAGGAGTTTTAAGTAAAGACTGAACACCCTTGCTGATACCATTGCACTTTGGATCTTGAGTTGCATTGAACTCTTTAGCTGAGCACTGTCTGACAATGAAGATTTGATGTTGTTCACTTTGGCCAGAAATAAAGTTCCACTTGTAAACATCCACCAAATTGGCTTTAGTGAACAGGGATGGTAAAGTTCAGCTGGTTTCCCTGTGATCATTTTCTTTGTCTTCTCTGTTGATTCCTGTTTCTGCCTGCTCTTCAGCTCTGCAGTTAAACTCACGCAGTGAAGGCAAGGGAGCAGAACAGGGTCTCTAGCCTGGTTAAGTTGGAGGAGAAACCAAACTGCAGCAGGGCAACCTCACAAGCAGGAGGCTGAGTTATGACCAAGTGCCATCGTGTGGGCTGTGCCGACGTGGAGCTGCAGCCCTGCACCAAGAGAGGCCAAGGATGTCCAGTCCAGTAAAGGAAGTCATGACCCATTTCTGTCCCTTCTGGAACACAGATGCCATTTCTGGAGAATGGGGTGAGTCCTTTAGACAACGATTTCATGGAATTACGGAATCACAGAATAGTTGGGGTTGGAAGGGACCTTTAAAGCTCATCTCATCCAACCCCCCTGAAATGGGCAGGGGCATCTTCCTTCCATCTTGATCAGGCTGCTCAGAACCACATCCAGCCTGGCCTTGAATGGTGCAGCTGACCCCACAGTGAGAGAACGCTTTGGTGCATCCCTGCAGATCTGTGCTGGAGTAAGTCATGGATACACCAATAAGTGTGTTGAGATGAAAATACAGAATAGAACAGGGAAAATGGAGAGCAAGATGGAATGTCTTTTAGTGAGCTGAATGTTTCAAGGCCACACTGAAGTGAGAGGAATTAGGGAATTCCTTCTCCCCCCTTGTAGCTGGGTAACAGCCACAATCACAAAGGGTTGGCTGAGAACAGAGCTGAAGTTCAGCAAACTACAGAAAATCCAGGGGCTCTCCCCTCCTTTTGCAATCGATTCTGATTTTTCCTGTCAAGGCAGAACCTGCTCTCCTGCCTGAGTAAAACAGGTCTGTTCTCTGCTGCTGAAACCCGGAGCAGTAACAAAGATGCTGCCAGACACCAGATGGCACTGCGAACGGGAATCACACTGTGAAGACACAGCTCGTGGGGGAACTCAAGAGGGGGAGATTTTAAAGCGAGTTCTTGCGTATTTGGGACAATTGACTCAAGCCAGCATGAGAGTATCTGTGGAGTCCAGCCTGGAGATGGGAACCCTGTTCAAACATAATGGAATACATTCAGAATAAGCTATAGGAATCTGCCAGTCCATAGATCCCAATCAAGTCAGGATGCAGCTTCTAGGGTTAAAACAAAGCAATGACAGGGTGCCCTGCACGGAAAAATGGTATCCACAGAAAAGGTGAAGCCTGTGTGAAGGTAAAAACTGGGGAAAAGCTGTCAAATGTAGTGTGCAATCTGTACAGTGTTTGCATGCATCAGTAAGCTGCAAATGAACCACGTTTCCTGGCTTTGGATTTGAAGTACAGACCATTTTGCAGAAGCAATAAATAAGATAGACTAAAACTGACAGGAAATCAAATCTATATGGACCCCGTACAATCAAGTAGGCTTCGGCTGTGCTGCGCACTGAAAAGACTGCCGCATTGCCATCAGAAATGAAGAAGTTATTGGGGGGACTGGTTTAAGAGCTGCAGTGGGAGCTCACTTACAGGCTGATGTGGCTCTTGGAGTCAGCTCCTTGAAAAGAAAGCAGAGTAATCTGGAATAGAAGTGAGTGCTCTCATATGATGAGATTTCAGCATCGCCCACGCTAAACTCAGAGCAAAACAAGGTGTCCCTAAGAGAAGCTGCCAGGCCCCTGGGGAGAGGGATGGGCACCACTGCAGCTGCTCCCCTCTTTTCTGCTCAGGGCAGGATGATGGGCTGGAAGCACGTCATGGGTTTTGGGAGAACCCCAGAGCATCTCTAGGAAGTGGCAACCCTCAAGACTCCAGTAAAGCCGAGCAGCCCTCATGCAAGGGCTGCCTTTGCTCCTCTGTTCTCACCCACTGATGTGCATGGCAGGGACATCTCCTGCACCTCTGCCTCCAGCTCCTCCACTGTCTCTTGCTCCAGGCAGAGAGGACTGAGCAAGGTTCAGCTTTGCAGGACCACTTTCTTTGGCAGGAGGAAGCAGGGATTCTCCCAGCCTCAGGCTGAGAGCACAGGGTCCTGCCCCAGTCCAGGCTCTCATTTGGCCACTGCTCAGAGAGTGCCTCTCTCAGCACAGGGCAAAGGGTGAATTCCTCCTGGGTGAGTGCCAGGCAGGTACTGCACATCCCTGGAGGCACCAGGCAGCGCATCCATGCGCATCCCTGGAGGCACCAGACAGCGCATCCATGCGCATCCCCAGCTCCACTCACACCTCTGGTTTTCACTTACTCATCCCACCTTGACATTTCACATGGGATCCTATCTCCTGACTTTTGCAGGTACCTGTGTTAGGAATAAAAGATGATGAAAAACTTAGGCTCTGACCTGAAACCAGGAGCATGAGTTTGCACCTGAATTTCTCCTGTGTTCAGGCAGTAGCAAGTAACTGGTTACACTGGTTATTCTCATTATCCAGGATGCTTTTGAGATCTCCGGTGCACTTCACATCAACACCAAACAAGTCTTTAACACTACCCCATGTTTCTAGCAGCAGAGCTGTCATACTCCAGCCGTAGCTAGTTTGCCCGCTCCTGACCTTCCTGTGCTCTGTCTGCATCACTATAGCTGAATTCAGTGGGCTGTTGCACTTCATGAGTTGTCCAGCTCATCAAAATCAAAACAACACACCTCAAATACCATAAGTATGGATCAGCTGTTGATGGATAACACTGGTTTGGGTTGGTCGTGATACAATGAACTGTACATTTGCTAACTTTTGATTAGAAAAGAAAGTCTTTGCTTGATTACGTGAGGTCTACAGTGCTGCATGGGTTCTGTTTGTTACGTATATACATAGAATCATAGAATCATAGAATGGTTTGGGTTGGAAAGGCCCTTAAGATCATCCAGTTCCAAACCCCCTGCCATGGGCAGGAACACCTCACCCTAAACCATGCCACCCAAGGCTCTGTCCAACCTGGCCTTGTTCACTGCCAGGGACGGAGCATTCACAGCTTCCCTGAGGAACCCATTCCAGTGCCTCACCACCCTCACAGTAAAGAACTTCTTCCTTATATCCAATCTAAACTTCCCCTGGTTCAGTTTTAACCCATTACCCCTTGTCCTATCACTACAGTCCCTAATGAATATCTTGCACTGGTTATAAAACCAGTGAGATGAGCAGTGTTTTCAACGTTCTTCTCCTTGCCCCCTTCTTCAGGGCTGCATCACAAAGTACCAAAGCTAAGGTGAATTCATCACAGTCCACTGGGACACGTGAAAACTCCCTATGAGCTACTCAGCCCCAGCAGGCAGCTGAGCCATTTAGCACTGAGCATCTCTCTCCTTGACTGTAAGGGGAGCTGGTGTGAAAGAGTTCGTGTTGCTAGAAGAGTGTACATGACACTGCATACATTCACTGCGGCATAGTTCATGCAGCACGACTCAATCTCTAGTGCTAGGCTTAGGGTGACTATCTCGAAGTAAATCAGGTGTACCTGCTTTGGGTTTATTGTTTGATACAGAGAACAGTGCTCTATGATAAATTGTATACAGAACATTTCCCATGCTAAATAAGCAATGATGATAACTGGCAAGCAAATACTGGCAATGTTGAACTCCTCCTCTCCCTTCTCCCACCTTCTTGTTTTGCTCAGCTTTCAAGGAAGGATATTCGTTTTCTCTTGCCTTTATACACAGCAACATGCATCAGCTGTCCAACCTGTTGCTGACTACCAAGTTACCACTGCTGTTACACCTCACATGGCAGGGGTTGGAACTACGCGATCTTAGGGTCCTCTCCAGCCCAAACTGTTCTAGGATTACTTATCAAAGAGAAGGTTGGGATTTGGTGGGCAGTGATGCTGGCAAATCCAACAGTGCAACGTTACTGATCATTCCTTTGGATCAAGCAGGGGCTGGAGCTCTTAGCTCTGGCATTCCCTAGACTCCCATAAAGTCTGTGATGACAAAAGTACAACATCTCCAATAAGCTTTTTCTTTCTCTTGTTTCCTTTCCCGCTGTGATTTGATGTCATATAACAAGTGGAATTGTAAGGGCAAATGAAATACAGTGGGCTGTGAGATTGCAATGCAGACTCTGTCCAAATGCCTGCAGGGTGGAATCCAGGACAGGAAGAGTGACACTGACTCTGATCTCAATGGCCGGATACAGAAAGCCTGACCTGGCACATCGGACATCTAAAGAGTGGTTAAATCTAAAGCGTGGTTCCATTTCTCAGGCTCCCTCTATGGAGATTCTTCTTCCCTTCTGTCCTAGAAGCCTGGTTTAGGTGATGCTCATTTCTTTCCATGGCCTGCAAAGGAAGCCTGGAACCCCAGCACTTCAAAGTCCAACTTGAACCTACCAGCCTCGCCTGGAGTCTGGAGGCAGTGGAGGACAGCAGGAGAGCTGGAGCAGAGGTGGGAGATCAGTCAGGGGTCTCCTGCCATGAAACATGGAGCCGATTTAGGAAAGGATGGGGAATCACTGGTGTAACTCCCTACAGAGTGCCTCTAGGCTGTCTGCAGACTCAGGGACTTTCCCAAGTGTTTAATGCACTGCTTGGGATGCTGATCCTTGCATGTAAATAAACAGTCAAGCCTTAAAAAGACAAGGAAGGGTGGTAGAATTGCTCTACGGACACATAATCAGAGCGTATCCCCTTGTTGCCAACACAGAGAATGAAGCAGCTTCAGAAGGCAGCACTTCCTCACCCAGTAAACCAATTCAGAATGCACTTTGAAACATGGGCTTCCACTTCCTGGAAACTCCCCCACCCTCCATCCTGAAGGCAACTCAGGAGGAAACTGGGAGCAGCTTTTGCTTGACTGACCTCGAGCTGGCGGCTAGATGTGTCAGAGACACACAGGGCTTTAACCTACACACGCAGAAAGAAGCGCACAGCAATTCTACCGTGATGGGAACAAGGAGGCCCAGTAGCTGGGACTGTCAGGAATGGTTTGGGTGATGAAGTCAGTGCATGCTTCATGCAGTGAAATGACACTGGAGGGCTTCCAGCGTACCAGGGAGCAGGATTAGGATTAAACTTGAGTTTAAGAACAAGCAAGAGGGATTCAGTTCAGGTAGAAATGAGCAGCTGCCCTATGCTGTGTGATGGAGAATAACCAGCTAGGTAAGAGCTCTGTGTAGCGTAGGACCAGCATGCACTGTCAGCAGTGTCATTGATCTTGTACCTTGGCAAAAGGGCAAAGACCTTGGCTGGTGTGTAACTAGGAAGAAGACTTCAAATAGATCTTGCACTGTTCACCTTGGACAAGGTTAAATGAGAGCCCTGCGTTCAGCAGGGAAGAGAATGAACAGGGCTGTCTGGGCTAGAAAGGACACAGCTGAGGGAGATGCTCAGCAGTCTTTATATGCACGGAAGCTTGCTGCAGAACAGGAAGAAACAGTGCATTCCCCGTGGATGTGACTAATACCCCTGAAAGGAGAAGGATTTAACTAAAACAAGGAAGGCTGAGCCATTAAGAATAGCTTGCAGATGGTAAGGGTACACGGTTGCTGACAATAACTGCCACTGGATGCACTGGGGCACCAGAGCCCTGGCTTCCACCATTGCAGAGCATGGACAGGAGGAAGGAAACCCCATGTGTGAGGCAGAATGTACCAAAATGTTCTCTTGACAGAGGGTAGCATCAACCCTGGCAGTGGTTCACACGTGTCCCTGGCTTCTGACTGTTGCTCCCTACTCATTCTCTACTCTCCTTTCCCACTGCACTGAACTTTGCTATAGCGCTCTGCTGCCTCACTCCGATATACAGCACTTGTTCCTTTGATCCCTGAGCATTTGTAAGGCACTAAGAAGTAGCATTCCCATACAGGACTTGTCCAGATTTCTCCAGCTATAGAAACCAAGGCAGCAGCCATCAGCTGCAAAGGAACCAGGGCAATCAGAGATGAGAGATGACTGGTGAGGATGCTACTTGAGACTGTCAGGATCTGGGGGTAAATGGGAAACCATGTTACAGGCAACATGAAAAACAACAGGTTTGCTGAACAGTTTGTTCATTATAATACTCAAGAAGCATGCATGATGTACAGCCTAAATCCTTTCTTATGATGCCAACCTTAACTTTGGGGAGAACATGAAAAAGAAAAGCAGATTTGTCTTGAGAAACCTCACAGATCCCAGCCACTGCTTCCACTGACAACAGTTCCTGTGATGAGGAAGTTACAATGACTGGCAAAGTAATTCCCATCACTCTGAAGTCAGTTGGCCACTTAGTTTTGGGAAGAAAGTTTCTTCCCTGGGGTTTATGTCATTCTCACAACCAGGAAAAGGTCTGTCTCTCTGGAAAACGTTATTTCCCTTGAAGTCTTTGTCATGTATTGCTTCCTGCAGTACCCTGAAAGAATCAGGACCACCTCATGATGGCAGGGCAATGCTGGCAGTCCTTGTCCTTGGCTGAGTCCTTCTCTTTGCTGCAGTACCAAAGCTCATCCCAAAAGTGGTCCACGTTCATCGTTTGTTGTGTGGTGACAGTCCATTGGCTCCAAGTGAGAGAATGGTGGGCTTTGCCCCGGGAATCCTGCTTGCATTCAAGCAGGGACATGAGCATGGATGGGTGAGGACCTCTGGCTTTGTGCTGGCACCTGAATGGAGGTGACATTGCGTCCCCATCGTACCTGAAGCAGGGGTGAGGACGAAGCCGGGCAGCCGGGGCACTCAGAAACAAACCCCAGTGGTGTGCGATAACGCTGGGACAACCGCAGCCAGACCCATCTCAGAGCCGTGCTGCCCCAGCGCTTCCCTGATGCAACCCACACAAAACCAACCCCACTTTTACAGCGGTCGCTCCATTTTCCCGGTTCCGCCCGATGCCTGGAGAGCAGCGCCCGTCTCGAACTCTACAGAGCCCAGCACAGCGAGCCCTCCCTGCCGGATAAACTCGCACCACGGACGGGCGCCCGCGTCCGGCGCCACTCGACTCCCCG
>JANHGB010051714.1:0-11735 GCA_026283785.1 Coracopsis vasa | reverse complement strand
CTTTGGAGTCAAATCTCTGAACAGAGAAGGAAGGTTCTCCATGAACAGCTGCTGCTGAGACTCTCTGCTGTGGAGCCTATACCCAAGGCTCTTTGGCAGACATGAATACCCCATTTCCCCTGCTGCATGTCTTCCTCAGGAGAGCACAGCATCAGGTGTTTTCTTATTTACTCTTTGGCTTGACCTGTCGTAGTTCACCCTGACTCATCTGCAGCAGGAAGGGTAGACGTTTATCTCTCCCAGAAGAACCATTCTGCTAGTCACAGGGCTCTTCTGGGATGTGGGAATTCTGGAATCAAGCCCTCAGAGGCTGAGGATACAAGCCAGATTTCCTGCTTATTGGATGAGGGGACTGTGGCATCAAGGCACAAGGTGAGCATGGGTACTTTCTTCATACAGTCTTAGGAATTATGGGTATAACATTGCTTCCCTGAGCACATTGAGGCTCTGAAGTACAGTTTCACAAGGGTGCCAAATTCAAGCAAGAGAAAAATATTCCTGACTCCCCTGTTTTTTTTTTTTCAGTGCTTATTATAGTCTGATTTGGAAGTCCTGTCATACTGAGTAGAGCATTCTTATTCATTCTTGGATGCTCATCTCTTTCCCTTCAGCCTCCTAGGTACCTCACCCAGCACTGTGAAGTCCCCCTCCATAGCTAGGTGCTTCAGCCTGTGTGTAGGTTGTTGCAAGGCTGAAATTCCTTCTAGCACCTTGGCCTTAACACTGCTCTCCCAGAATAAGAGATGTAGTATTGGTGTGAGTCAGGTGCTTCAGTACATTCTTGTTCTGTCATGAACAATACACACCATCAAGTGCTGAAGGTCACCAGGAGGTCACCTAGGAAGGCATTTAGGTATGGATGAATCCAGGTATGGATGAACATGGCCACAGAGCTATCTGTGAGACTCTCAGATTTTAGTAACTGGGATCCAATCCAAGGCTTATAGGATTCAAACCAGAAACTGCTGTCTTCCATATGAAGGAGCTACTCCATTAAGTGCATGAGAAAAAATGAGCTCCTCTTTCCAGCACAGGCCAGATATTATAAAGGAACATTAAGCCAGTACACTATTAAGACTTTATGACATGCTAACATGAACATTGTTGAGAAATCAGCTGAAATTCTTTTAAAATGGCTCGGGGTGGAGAGACTACACTACACTAAACATAGAGATAAGATCATGTATTAAGGGAAATTACCAGAGAGCTTAGATCAAAATATTAAGTATTGAAACATCTTGAAATACGGAGAATTTCACTGAGAGCCTGGATTTTTGTCTGGAGAAAATGGAAGTGTGAAGTAAAACCAGAGCAAACTAATGCACCTGTAATATATTGCTGCAACAAGCCAGTCCTTGGGCAGCACCTCTGCAGCTAGTGAGGCCGGACTCGTTGACTCGCAGAGTGCATGACACATGTGAACAATGCATGGGATGAGCTGGTCTTTCATGCCTTAAATCCTGCCCAGCTTAACCTTCTAAATTATATAAATATATATATATATATATAAAAATACAGTGGTAGTACCACAGTTTAAAATGTATCTTTCCCAGTTTCGTATGTGTGTTGCCCTGAGAGATATTCTTGAGGCTAATGGAAGGCAGGAAGTTAGGTGCTGTTATTTTTTTCCATGTATATGTAAAGTTTAATAGACTAAACTAGCAGGGTCAACAATAGACAAAATTAAAACTGTTCTAAAAATGAACTAGACAAGAGGAAACAATTACAGGGCTGCTATTTGGAGGAAACAAGCAATGGGTGGTTCAGTTGCTAACACAATGAAAGCGACAGCACATGATAGTGCTTCTAAACCCTTCCTAGTCTGGTTTTCCCAAACTGTCCAGTGTTGTTTACTTGCCTGGAACGATGCCACAGACATATCCTGATAGGTTAGGAGTGATCCTCAGCGATTGCTGTGAGAAATAGGAAGTGGGCAGAGAGGGCAGCAGTAAGCCACGACTGCCTCTCCTCTGCTGCTCTGTTTTGAGGAGCAGAGCAGCAAGTACTTTCTTCTCCCTGGGTTATCTGAGACAACACCTTTGGTCAAAAAATAACTCTGAGATTTATCATGGGCTGCAGAAAGCATCATCAGATAACTTTCATGATTTCTCAGGTCTGCTGTTAGGATGTCAAACTGTTTGGTAGTACTCCTGCTGCCATACCTGCAAATGATTAAAGCAATAGTAATTGGTGGTGGGAAAAAAAGAGACATGATCTTACGCCAGACCCACTGATCAGGGACTCAGGGGACCTGTCCTGTTTTTTGTGCTGACGCAGACCTACACTGCATCCTTGGATGTCTCAGCTTCCAGCCTGTGACTAGCACATTGTGTTCTTGCTCCCTGTCCTTTGACTGCCGATACATTTCAGCTGCATGGGGTTTGCGGCAGGCAATGTCTCACAGTGGGTCTAGGTACTGCACATGGAAAGCAATGCCATGTTTCATGCTGCTATAGCAATAATAAAGACTCCTGAGTTCATCTGCCTTACTGCTAGTTAATGAACTTATTGGTCAAACTATAGATCTGTACAATAATCATGGTTTCATTTTTAATGTCAGACATTAGTCAGGCTCTCTGATTTCTAACTAAAGATAATGATTAAAAAAGAAAAAGGCATTTTCCTTTGTTGAAAGCACAGAGATGTCAGAAATGGAAAGCACCAAGAGCCCAAGAAATATATTATGCAAATATCCATTAATCAAGCAGGACAGAGAAAAGGAAGAATAAGATTTTCTCTACAGTGTCATTTTTTTCTGCCCTCCCTAAAAGTTTCTAGTAAGTGAAGGTAATTTAAAAACTTTCATTCAAAAGGGTAAATAAAACCCAATGTGTTTTCAAACCTCTGCTCTGAAGAATTTGTGAAAACCATCGTGTGTAGATCCTCTTGTCTGTCAGGTTTGTTTTATCATGTGAGGTGAGAGTGGTGGCTTGTTTGAATCCCAAAAACAATGCAGACCACAAGCATGTCATCAGAAACTTACCACATAATTATTCTTTTTTTCTGCAAACATTTTAATTGCAGCTGCAAGAGACTGAAAAAATCCTGCCCTGATAAGCATGCTTTTCTGCTTTAAAAATACAATTGAAAGCATTCTGCTAGCAAGCCTGCACAAAAGCTCATTAAATAAAATGCTAGGGATTATCTCTGAAGGTAAGTCAATATAGAAGGCAGGTGGAGATAATGAAAGTAGGATATTATCCCATTAGCATTTGTTCTATTACTGCACCCACTTTGTTGTCATTTCTCATTAGCATCCTACCAGAAAGCTACAGGCTAGCTGGTGACTATCACACTAAAAGGATAGCCTGCCACTCCTGCGGAGCAAAGGAGGGTGCTGATGGCTCGATGTCAGGCAGGGTAAGTCATATGTGGAGGAAAAGTGCAAGCTATGGGTATGGCTGCAGAGAGCAACAAGGTACCTGATCCACCCTTCTCAGCAAAGCCAAATGCTGTCGGTGATGCAAGAGCTGTGCTCAGAGCTTGCCAAAAAAGTGTACACTCTTTCAATGTTTCATTACCTCACACCACCCATTCAGCTGCTAATGGCACTCCTTCTATTGAAAAGTGATCTAGCATGATGCACGTGTCCCACAGCACACACACCACCTCCAGCCCCTTCTTTAATAGCTAGGAACTCAATGTACTCTCTAAATACAGGCTGGCAGCGGGGGTGGCTCAGAGCTACGCTGGCCCTGGGGCAGCTCAGGGAAGGGAGGCACAAGAGGTGAAGATGCTCTCACAGCTCCTGGGCTGCAGGAAAGACCAGCGAGTGACCTGGTGGGGTCTGCAGCTATGTCCCTGTGCTCCTGCTGCACCAGGCTTATCTAGCAGGCAAGTCAAAGGGGAAGATGAAAGTAGTGCAGCTCTGCCATCTCCTTTGCTCTGCCCTCCGGAGTATCCCAGGAACAGAAAAAAGCCATTTTGCTGCTTTCCAAGGGGTCCCTGCTCCCTGGGGAATCCAGATCACAGTGTCCAGAGAACAGGAGCCATTGTGAGCTCCTGTTCAGTGCTTGTTCAGGAGACTGGGTTAGAGCTTTCAATTTTGAGAATTTGAAACCACATTTTTGCAGGCACAAATTGACCTCGTGTGTTCATCTAGTTAAGCACAAGCTTTTGCCACTCCTGCAGAAGATGAGGGTCTAGAGCTTCCACAGAAGAGTCCTTATGATGCCCTCAAGCTGGCAATATGCCTTACATGAGAGCAGAATTTGCAGGAGAAATGAGGACACTGTAATGACTGGCTGGCCATTCACTGCAGCTTCTTCCAGCCAGTACCTTCACTATTTTTACCTCCTTTTCTCCTCTTCTTTCCCTTTCCATTGGAGTTTTTCCTGCAATTCCTCTCCCTTCCTTGTCTTTCCATGTAACTAATCTCTTCCTAGTTAAACCCCATCCCAAGAACCAAACTCCCAACTCAATTAATGACTACTCTCCCTGCTTTTATGTTTTTATTTTCCCTTAACCCATCTCTATTTTGTTTACATACACTAAACCAAAAATATCTGTTGAGGTGGGGAAAGCCCATTATTCCATGTTTCTATAAAATCTTCTTCCCCTTATTGCTTTCCCTCTCTCACCCCCTAAATGCCCCTAAGGCCTGAGACTTACAAACATAAATACAATTGCATTTGGCTTTGAAGCATGCCAGCCACATACAATAAGATGCCCTACAGATGATACCTATAGTCCATGTTTAATTCTTTTAACTGTTTTCCTTCCTCCTCTCTGCTCCTGTTTTCATTGTCTCACTGTTTTTGTTTGTCTCCTCTGCCCCATTTTTCATCCAGGACCTCTCTCTACTTCACCCCACCCTTGCAGCCTCACCTCGGAGGAATGCAAACCAAATAACCATTCAAGGCTGATGAACTTTAAAACCCATGAAATTCAAGTGGGCTGGAAATTAGACAAAACAATTTCACCCATCCCTTGTTTAGGGCCCTGACGAACTGCTTGCTGCAGCTCCTGAGTTAGTGTGCGGGAGGATGTGCTGCTGCATGTCTCCCTTTCATAAGGGAAACACTGGAATGTGGCTGTGTACCAAAAAGCCTGTTGTAACATGGTTTGTTAGAAGGACACCCTAGATCCCCCACATGCATTCTCATACACAGGGCTTTTCAGCTCACCTTCTTTGATAGTGAGCGCATGGAAATGGCAGGATGAGTCTTGTTGATTGCTTAAGTGGAGTAAGTTTTTAGGGTAGTGAATAGACTAGTTGGCAAATCTGCTTGGCCCATGATGATAATCTGTCTCAAACAACCAAACAGAGCTTTGTTTGCTTAAGCAAGAAAACAAGATCAAAAGGAGTCTCCAGTTCTCATTTTCTTGCTTTTTATAAACCATTTCTTAAGGCTGCCTAAGAAAGGCACACGCAATCCATTTACTTTCTTCAAAAATCACTTCCAAGCTGGGTCAAAAATCTATTTACTCAGCAAGTAATTTTGAGAAGTCAACTAAAGTGCAAGTAAGAGCAGAGCTGGGGAACTGGGGTCTGAAACATACAGAGGAGGTACTTTCTCCTGTGCCTGCTGAGTGGCAGGGCTGTAGGCTGCAGTGAGAGATGCTCCATGCTGCAGCTCCCAGGCAGAGGGGAGCAGCAGTGGGTCCTGGGGATAGAAGGGTCCCTACCCCTGGCACAGCAAGCACTCCGCAGGGAGGGAGGACACAGGTACAGGGAGCCAGAAGGACTAGCGCTTTGCCACTGCATGCAAAAGCAGCAAAAGCCGATCTGCGTTATTGTTTACTCAGCTCTCATCCTCTCTCTTTTCACACGCAAAACCAAGCTTGCAATTATCACAATAACAAAGCTGGAACTGAATTTCTTTTCTGGAAAACCATGAATATCAGTTCTGCCATTTGGCTCTTACAGGATGAAGCTATTCTTTTTACAGGAAGGGGCGGAGATTATTTCTTGAAAATGAGCTAACAGAATGAAAATGAAATATTTTAAACTACAAAGGGAAGAAAGTGGTTGAATTCAGATTTCATCACATCTCTAGGGGCATAAACCTCATTTTCCATGCAATTAGTTTCAAATTATGATAAGTGACAGATGCTTTCATTTATTTGGCTGAATTGTGACAACATTCTTCTTTTTATTTTTTTCTGTAGCCCTCCCAGCCTGATCCAAAATCTAGTAAAGGCAGTGGAAAGACTCCCACTGTCTTCAAATGGGCTTTGGATCAAGCCCTAATTAGCCTTGGGCAAACCAATAAACTCAAATACTCAAATTGTTGTATGTTAAGTCTCAAACCATACTTTGTTTTCATTGTAAGTTTACTAGAGAAACTATGAATAGCTTACATTTCTTCATTTAGGAAAATGTAACTAAATTAGTTTGTATAATCCACCCTCAACAAGTTAAAAACCTACCCTGGGAACACTATACCTATATCCTGTTAAGAAAGAATGGGAAAAGTGTGCAATCCTTCCATAAACACAATGTACATACCCAACATCGTGAAAAGCATAAGCAGAAATCTTCCTCTAGCAAAGTCTTTGTATTCATTAATGGTAGTCTGCTGTATATCTACGTATACCACAGCAGCTGATGTATACATATGATATCTAAAGGTGTCTGTGCACACAAGGATGCATATTAAATATAGCTATAAGCAAACTATAATTTTTATTGATGTAAATAAACTACACTAACTGAAGGATATTTTTGCTGATATAATTATATCTACATCAGAGGTTTTTTGGCTATGTGACTGTGTGCTTCAGGTGAATTTTTCACACTTCATAGCAAAGCTGGCAAGACTTTTAAGAATTATTAAGTCGTAGGCTGGATAACATTTTAGTTGGCAAGGCATAAGCTTCTTGACTTGCTCTGCGCTAATGTGATACAGTAGAATTTACCTAATGAGCACACTGAAGAAGGCACTTGATTCCAATGCTTAAATCAAAATCCTGAACCCAGAACAAATCCAGTGCCAATCACAAGTTTTTATAAAGACTAAACAATGCAGAAAAAGGTACACAAACAAGTGCAGGCAGTTGCCTTTTCACTCTGTTTATAATTACAGCAGGCTGTACCCTACATAGCTCACTCCCTTCCAGAAGTCAGGTAGCCACTTTATTATTGCCACATACTCCTCCAGCAATACGATTTATTAGTCTGGGCTTGCTGCCATGATAGCACAGCTACATGACTTTCAGAGTCCTGGTGTATGGCTGGTTAGCTCAGAATGGAACCATGTAGGAATCTGCTGCGTTGCTATACTGGATGGGACTTCTGGTCCAACACTGGATGTCTACCATGTAGGCATCTATGTCTGAGTCAGTTCTCAAGGCTCTTTTTAGAAGCGTTGAAGAGAATAACGCACATCTCAGGTTCTATATATCTCATTCAGAGGTATGTGTCTAAAATAGGCCAGAGGAATTATATGTGCAGGTGTGTAAACTTAGGTGGGGTGATTTCCAACCACCCTCATAAATGGCTGCAACTTGGGTTTGATAACACATGGAAGCTGTGCTGGTTTAAGTAAAAGTGAGATACTACAGCATGTGAATGAAGTGAGTGCCACATGGAGCCACAGCCATGGTATGGAGATGTGTGCCTATGGACAGTAAAGCCTAGTACTTTCAAGGACGTTACTGCAAAACCTTCTTTTGGAGGCGGATCAAATAATTTATGTTGTCTACTATTTGCTGTATGCCTTTCCTGCACTAACGTATTGGGGGCTGCTGGAAGAACAACCAGGAAGATAAAGCAACACTGTCCCAGATATGAGTATCTCCAAACAAACTTGCAAAACAATGAGGGAGATTAAGTGGGGTAGGCAGCCTTTAAATGACTCTGTGAAGCTGGAGAGGGAGATGGATTTTCATTTTAGAGAAGTGACTATAAGACAGACCAGTACACATGCAGATAGTTGTCTTATTTTGAGATAGGCTTGGAGGTTTCTTTTCTATATTGCCCTGGTTCTAAATAAATCCTTAACTTTATTTTGTGCTGCTGCCCTTGTGCTGAGTGGGAACAGATAAGTCTGTATAGGAGTAGCTAGGTTAGTAGGGGTTTAGAGGCTGGTTTGCTGGCTGCTTTCAGATGGTGAAACTACAATACAAAACTGTGTCAAGCCACAGACTCTCAAGCTATGTGCAAGCAAACAGGAACCTCTGCAGGCAGCACAGTGCCATTCTTGCCTCTTAGTGGCATTGGATGAACCCAGCTGCTGTGCCCTGAGCACAGCTCTCTACTCCTGGGGAGGTTTCATGTATCATCAGCTTAGCAATCACCACCCTGGTGCTGGAAATACCGCTCCAAAGAACTTGAGGGGCTAGGACAGTTACCCAAATTCAGTGGCCTATGCTTGATTTACATTTATTTGCCTTATGTTTATATGCTAAAAGCGGACAGACTAAACCAACATACACTGATATGGTATTGAACAAGCCAACAGTGCTCAATTACTCCTAAATTGCAAAAGCAAAGTATCTTCCTAGTGATGAAGAGGTCCTAGACACTGATGTCTCCTTCTCTCTTGGAGCTCCAATGAAATGGAGGGTGGCTGTGTCAGCGTCCAAGATGTCTTAGTTAATCAGATCATTTTGCCTGAAAACAGCCAGCCCAGCCCTAGGTTAGAAAACTGTTGCAGGCTTTCAGCAGCCACCCAGCATGAGGCTTAAATCTTCCAAATGAATAAACTGATTGTGGTGCATTAGACACTTCTCACCGAGTCTGAAAGTAAAACATTCAAAAAACCTGTTCACACAGCATAGTTCCATATGTCTGATCTGGGAATTAGCACAACTCTTCTGTGAAACACTCTGGTAATGCATTTGATCTGCAAGAGTTTTCCTCAATGATTCAGACAAGTCAACCCCATGCATTTTTAACCACTAAATCTGCTGAAAGAGGGATTTATTTTATTTTGAAGGAATACTTTTAATGGATCTCAGCTGCGCAGAAATGAACAAATAGGTGGGTTTAGAAGGTGCCGGCAGCAGCCATACAGCTTTTGGTGTGTATTTGATTTTTAGATAAATCTTTACATCGTCAAGGAACCTCCTATTTCCCTTTACATGGAAAATGGAGCTTTTGTGTTGAATCCTTCATTCTTGCTGGTGACCAGATAATCCTAATATCCAGCATATTTCAGAGTTGCTTTTATTTTCTCTGTCAGTGTTAAAGTCTGCTTAACAAATCTCTCTCATTACAAATATATAGAGATCAAATAAAGTTATTCAAATACATTTGAATGAGGTGTATTATTCTACAGTCTTTCCTGTCTTCTTTGGCTTCCTGGATTATCACCACCAAGAGTATGTGCACATAAAAGTAACTGAATTCAAATCAGCAGCCTGCCTCCACCTGTGATTTATCTCATTCACCTGCGGAAGGACTTTTCAAAACTCTTACAAGTTCAGCCTTTCAATGGGAATGACAGATTGTTTTCCTGCTGAAGAGGGATAACATTATTAAACACCCAAGGCGTTTCAGACTGGCAATGCATAGCATAAAGGACTCTGAGCACTAGATGCAACATCTACACCTTCACCAAAGGCTATTTGTCAGACACTATTTCCTCTTGTGTATAGAAGATGTTTTTTGCCTTGATTGATTCTCCCTCCTAAGGCTACTTTAGGTACGTCTCTGGACATACTACACGTTTTCAATCTGAGCTTTAAGTCTTGTGGGTTTTGAACAACTTTTCATCAAGTCAGTGTCAGGGGGATCACTGAAGATAGGGATATGTAAGTCAAAGGGTACAATTTGATGTCACTTAAGATGGTGTAACCCTCCACATGTTCTTTTTCAGACTGTCCAGAACCTCTCAGTTTGGATCCATATGGGCAATTTCTAGCCTTCACCCTGCTTTGAAAGAACAGTTAGCAACATAGTCCTGGGAGCTGAACTAACAAATTGTTGACCCAGCTACATACAAATAAGCTGGTGTTTACTCTTTGTTTGGCAGGTTGGCAACAAATTTCACCCTGATTTTCTCAAATCCTTCAGAAAAGGTTGAATTTTTTTTGACACCCGTTGTTTAGCCAGGTATAGGATGTCCTGGCAGATCAAACCAAAGCTCTTTGGGTAAATGCACGCTGTAAGGTGAGATGCAGGTCAGGGGATGATTAAAGGCTGCATGTCTGGCCCTGGATGCCAAGGTGTGGGTGTCACGCAACCCTTGTTGTTCTCAGGGCAGCTCAGCATCCAGGCGCCCTGCCTTCCCCAGAGGATCTGGCTGCCTATGACATGGGCCTTTTCAGCCAGGAGCATGCACCGGCTGGCTTGTTGCAGCACCCAGGCAGGGCTGTTTGGTAGTGCTGTAAGGCACTCTGGGGCTGCTGGTGGAACCCCACGCTAAGCCTGCTTGGCTTTGCTTGTGCTGCAACTGCAGTAGCTGCGAATGGAGCACGTGGGGCACAGCCTCCTCTGCCTCCCAGTGCTGGTTTACTCAGGGCTCTCAAGGGAACCCCCTGTTTTCATCAAAATGCTTGGGCACCAAAGTGGACTCAGACTCCTGTACAAAAGGTCTCATAAGGACTCAGGGTAAGGTCAACACGAAGCATTATCAGCCAATTTTTCATTATTTTCACCTTACTTTTTTGTCCAGAATGCTGGAAATGGTTTGCTCTCTCTTTGGTCAAAGACCAGACTGGTCTCAGTGTTGCCAAGAGGGGTAGTGGGGATCTCTGGTGAATGCACAATAGTTTTTCTGACCTCAGTGTACCCACATGAAAATGAAATAGCGCTGCCACGCTTGGATCTACTGTTTTCCGAACCTGACCTCAGTGGGCAATTAGTCACTGGAGAATGAGATAAATACTTGCCTAGAAAAGGGATCTCATGAGATGAGTCAGTCATCTGACTCTGCTCTCTCCCCCAACAGGCAAATCCTTACTCAAATGCTAGTCACCAGAGCAATTAGAGTATTCTATTAGCTGGCAATCCAGGCAGAAATGCTGTAATGGTGTGAAGTAAGAAGAAGGGATATTCCTCAGTGTTTTACTATTCCTAGCATGAAGAATTAAATTCCAGCTCTTCAACAGATATATGCCAAAGTTCACTTCATTTTATGTTCATGTTCATCAGTTGTATTCATAAATTAAACTTATGGCACATTTCTTATGAGAATTTAAGGGAATGAATGAACTAATTTTTTTCTTCCATTGAAACTTCTTGGCACAAGTTCTTGGGTAGTTTCAAACATGATTTTTGAAATACTTTTTCTAAAAAGCAGAAAGTCAATGCATATTCACTTGGCCTTAGCTATAGATAGATTTTCAGCCTTTGACTGAAAACAAAAGAACTCCCTTGAGTGAAAGATTTATTTGCTGTGAATTCATGGCCAAGACACTATTGAGCTCATGCTCACCACTGGTTAATTTAATCTGTACAGACCTTGCCCATGTTTTTGTGTTACAGGGTCCCTGTCAGCACCCCAGGAACCACTGTCACCCACACACCCCCCTTTATTTCCCGCAAGCCCAGTCTCATCCCAAAGGCAATCCATGTTTAGGGGCAGGGCTCTCTTCATGCCACTGCCATTCAGTGGGACCTACACAGCTACAGAGCCCACTCCCCTCCCGGACCCTGGTTTGCAAAGACACGCTGCCACCCTTCTGCACTGGTTCCAGGCTCTCCATGTTTGATGAGAAACTGGCCACATCAAGAGGACTTCTCACAGACTGCGTGTGCATTGGTGCAGCTACACAGATAATCTGCTAGAACTGAATGGAAGGAGCTTATTGCCATAAAAGCAACATTTTCAAGCTCTCATTAACTT
>JANHGB010051712.1:1375-30870 GCA_026283785.1 Coracopsis vasa | reverse complement strand
TCCTCGTGGCCTCCTCTGGACTTGTTCCAACAGTTCCATGTCCTTTGTATGTTGAGGACACCAGAACTGTACACAATACTCCAAGTGAGGTCTCACAAGATCAGAGTAGAGGAGCAGAATCACCTCCTTCGAACTGCTGGTCACTCTCCTTTTGATATATTGATTAGATATAAGGAAGAAGTCCTTTCTTGTGAGGGTGGTGAGGGACTGGAATGGGTTGCCAAAGGAAGCTGTGAATGCTCCATCACTGGTTGTGTTCAAGGCCAGGCTGGACAGAGCCTTGGGTGACATGGTTTAGTGTGAGGTGTCCCAGCCCGTGGCAGGGGGTTGGAACTAGATGATCTTAATGTCCTTTCCAACTCTAACTATTCTATGATTCTGTGACTCCAAGTCAAACTATCAGGTTGCTTTTATGGAGAACAGCTACACAAAAGCTGTCACTTCCAGTAGTTAGTGTATATAGCCGATGGGTGACTGGCTGCTTGACAACTGAAAATACTGACTAGGTTCTAACATTCAGGAAAAAATTGATAGTGAAGTCAATGAGAAATTGGGTAGAAGAGTCTCACATACTAAGCAATGAAAATTATTGATCAAATGGAAGAGACAAAGTATATATTCAGGCAAATTTTGTACTGTGCCAACCTTCAATCAACTTTATATATTATGTAGAATCTAAATTACTGCCACATGCATACTTATCTTGTGAGTACGGTTGATGATGAAATTGATGTTTATCACTAAATACAAAGCAGCAGATGAAAAAAATATTTTTAAACTAAACCAGAAAATTACTTGACATTGCCTTAATATTTGTACAATGAGATGGCACATTCTTCAGTATCAACCGTTCAGATATGACAAGCATATAATGAATCAGATTAGGGTAACAGACTCAAAACACTGAAGCAAGAAAGAAAGTTCAGCTTGAAAATCACATTCTCCACAGCATCTTCATAAGGAAGAAGTTACCAAAATTGTGTGCCTACAAAAACCTTAAAAGACTTCTCATGTCCAGTGGGTATCTTCTTCCCTGAAAGAAATTACTTTTCCTTTGCCATGTAACCAGGATGATATGAAAAATGGGACAGATCATGCTAGGTAGCACCTGTCCGTTTATAAGAGAAAAAGCTTCCAAATGAATTAGAAAAAAAAAATTAACTATAAGAGTTTGTATTTTTGCCATATGAGATCTCCCTATTCTGGCTTTTTATTATTTCTGGGAATACTGCAACTTGCATAAGTCTGCTGGAATAAAAAAGGTATGAAACTTAAACAGTATAGTAATGCACACACAATTATTTCTAAAGAATTTTAATTCTAGCTGATAAGACCTTTGTTAAAAAAAAAAATCTTCTTTTATAGTTACATAAATTGATTAAAATTTGAAAGGAAGAGAGCTGTTTAATTCAGCATCTCCACGAGGATTCTGCCTGCAGGGAGCACATGGCGCTACACACCAGCAGACCAGTCAAAACAAGACCCAAATGCCATCAATATTTATGTATATAGCATAAAAACTATGTCTAACAATAATGGCAGTAGTAAAATATAAATCAAGACCAGTGTTTAACCAGTGAAAAATACATTTGTTTCCAGCATAGCTCATCAACTACACAGAGTAAATACAGTATAAGTCAATGCCTTTGCCCTCGGCTGCTTCTTTCCAGGAGTGAGCAATTTTGTGCTCCTCCAGGGTACTTTGAGCTATGACAAAAGTAGTGAAACGACCTGATCTGCAGAGGGCCTAGAAGAAAACGCTCTAACTGGAACAACTGTGTTGCACCCAGGATCTCTCAAAAGGCTGCCTGCCCCTATAGCATTGGGTGACAGGCAGCTGCTTCTCCCCAAAATCAAAGTAAACCCTAACACAAGCATGGGAACCTCTATGTCTTGATGTTCATTTTTCTTATTAATTTCATTTCCATACATTGTTATTTTAGCAGAACCTGGTCAGTCAATTTCAACAATGGAAAAGTGTTAGAAAAAAAACTCAACAAAACAAAATGCCCCAAAAAACAAACAACCCACAAACATAAGTAAGTCTCTGCAACATGCCACAAATTCTGGTAAAAAAAAGAAATGACATCTGCTTTCATCAGACATTAGAGTCCAATACATTTAAAGAGGTGGTACATAGGAACTAAATTATAAGTTATATAGCTAAATATTTCAGAGCTTCCACGCTTCTCTTTTTTCATCAACAGAAGATAGGTGGCTTTCCAGAGAATATTCATTCACTTTGTCACTTGAAATGTCTCTCTTGAATAATTAACACAAATACTTAACTTTCAAAGATGCTAGCATGTCATTACTTGTCACATAAATTGTAGAGTTAGATATGCACAGAGGTGTATTTGAAGACTGCTGCTGAGCAACTTTCGGTGTCCATGAATAAGATATAGGACCTTTCATATTTCATTAGATATATGCATACTTTCTATAGTTACGAAAGAAAGGTGTGCAGCATCTATTTCTAAAGTAAATGTTCACTTTGAACAGAACTTTAAGCAAATAGTATAGATAGGCAGCAAAGCCCATAGCTTCAGTCCAGAGGTCCTCATCCACAGACATATTTTCATACTAATCGACAAGATCAATTGCGTCTTTATGTATTAATCTAGGCTGAAGGATAAATTTATGGCTACACAGAGGCAATAGCAAACCATTCCTGCCTGTCTGCTACCAAATCAATTGACAATTTAAAAAGTTAGACCTGAATAGAAGACCCAAGTATCTCATTTTGCTCATTCCTGTAACACAAGCTATAAAATTAGTGTATGCTGGCAGGTTAATGTTGGTGTGCTGAGTTGACTTCAATTTGTTCACATTAACACACTTGCCATCTACATCTCCCTCCCATTCTCCAGGGAGTAATTTCCTACCTTAAATTTCAGTAATAAGCCTGATAGGAAGAGCTCCTATTACACAGTGCCTGCAAAATACAGTGGTCTGGTCACAGTATGAGTTACTCTGCTACTGTCCAACTTCCCTTGCAGTCCCAGACCTGCTGGCTTCCCATCTGAATCTGCCTGTCACTGTATTGTACATCCTCTGCTGTTTCAGGGTGAGATTTTTTTCTGTTTGATATCTCTAAATTTACAACCTGGCATATGGCCACTCTTTGCAGTTCCAGCTTTTGCTAAATAACAAAACACTCTTGGCAGTTTCACCAGTGCTTCCATACAGACTACTGTTGGACTTGATTTCCTTAAAGAACTGGCATTTCCAGTTTATATGGAAAACACTACCAGAATTCAGGCATCTATAAAATATTATCTAAACGACAGACGCTCAGAGCACATTCACAGCCTTTACCAGGGACAGGTCACAGCTCAGGAATTCCAGCAAGAGCATTTGCAATGGGCAGAAACAAGATTTTCAGGAATATTTCAACTGCCTATCAATATCATTTCTTCATCAATCACAAAATACAGTAAGTTCAGATAGGTAGAAACAATTAGTGCTAAAGTACCAAATGTTTCCACTAAGCACGTTTGGAGAAGCTGGGAGAAAGCAGGTGGCTACTCCAGGACAGCTGTGGTTTGCACCCCTGGAAGAAGCATTCTGAAAGCTCACTCAGCACCCCTGGGGGGTGGAGAGGCAGTAGATACTTACAGGGATACCAACAGTCTAGAGATGCATTAGTCCACAAATGTTTCCTGCTGCTTCCCTCAGTCCTTCAGCTTCTAGATGTTACCTCAAACTGGTTAAGGGGATCACCAAAACATGTGGCTCCATTTTCCCTGGAGGATCACATCCCAGTTCTTCCTATTCATCCTAGAAAAACTGCTTGCTTGCTGTTTGTCCCTTGCTTATGAACATTCCAACAAACATTTGGTAACCTTTAGTTAGAGAAATACCAGAGCACAGAGCTAGGCAGCAACTTTTCCTCAAGGGGCATCCCCCTTAATGATTGCAACAAGTGCAAACCTGTGAGAATGCAATTATTCACAAGGGAAGTGTTTTAAGCCAAAAATTTAGGAATGCATTTTAGTTTGATATCATTAAATGACTAGGCAACTTTGAACTTGATTTGTGAATCATCCTTGCATGGTCCTTCTGACTTAAAATCTCTATCGCTTAAGCAGCATTCATTAAAAACAAGTGAGTCATTAGGTATGGTCTCGCTTTCAGGCAGAAGGCAGTGGAAATTTCCCACTGCAGCTCATATCCTCAGGATGAAAAGGAAGAATCTGCTTTCCTGGTTAACTCAACACTGCCAAGAAGGCTGTTTTTTTGGAGGGCGATTTTTTTGGTAGTTAAGTGGATGATAAATTGCTACTGATCTATGAAGATGCAGTCTATTATAACTGACAATATTTATAGATTAAAACTAGTTTACAGTCTTAGCTACCCAATCAAAGCTTGAAACTGAGAGGAAATATCATTTGTTAATTTACGGACAGAGAAATGATTATTCATCTGCATGATTTACCTGCATCAGTACAATGTGCTTGTCTTGTCTATGCTCCACCTATCCTATTAAAAAAAAACCAAAACCAAAACAAACAAACAAACAAAAAAAACCCACAAAAAAAAACCCAAATAAAAAACACCAAAAAAACCCACCAAAAAATAAAATAAAAAAATACCACCACACACACACACACACAAAACCCACCCAACAATTCCCTTTCTAATGTAAAATGTGTAACTCTATAGACAGTGTGTAGGCAGTATATTCAACGTGCCATCTGCACAACTACCTTTGTGTTTTGGCATCTGAGACTTATCATCTGAATCTTCACAACGTAGAGACAGCTTCCTACCTCCTGAAGGCAGGAGTACCCCACAGTGTGCACAACCACAGCTACTTGCTACTTTTTAATTGAAGACTTTAAAAGTTTCCTTACACTTTAAAGGCAATTTAAAGATTTTACATTTGTTTGGGGTTTTATTTGGGGGTGAGAGGGGTGTGTGAAAAACAGGGGTAGGGAGCAGGGAGTGGCATGCTTGTGTGGGGGGTTGGTGTATTGTTTCTTTTTTTCTTTTTTTTTTTTTTTCTTCAGAGGTGTTTTTTATGGGTTATTTTTTTGTTGGGTTTCAGGTTTGGTGGTTTTGTGTTGGTTTTTTTTTTTTCTTTTGCATAAGACTTACGTGAGGAACTAGAGAGAATTTTTCAACTTATGTTTAACTGTCAACCACACTATTAATGAACAGATCACTCCTCTTCACTTGGCTGCAACAGTGCAGTCCCACTTCTCCCGTCAGGAGATGGGCAGGGCAGGGAAAGACTGTCCACACCACGGTGTCATGGTCATGAGGCACTTTATGCATTTCAGGAAATACCTACTCATTCAAGTCAGTAATGGAACACAAAAGGATTGTCAAATCATACCCAGCTCCTTTCAAAATTTCAGTCCAAGCAAATTGAGTGGTTTTGCAGTACATCATGTACAGAACAGTAAATTTCTTTCCAGAAGTATATTATCAGTGGTGTGGATGGTGGAAGGTATGCATTAAAGTGATGGGAAAATGTAGAAAGAAGACATCAGAGAAGAGAGAGGTATCAAGGGGAAATTGTACAAAAAACACACAAACCACAATTCAGATGGATAACCAAGTGGAGAGAAGAACTAATCTATTGTTAAGAACCTATAAACTCATTTCTCCTGTAGTCAATGACAAAAGTCTTAATTACACTATTGAATACAGAATGAGCCAATATCAGGCAACATACACTGTGATATCACACACTAATTTTATTAATAGACTTGTTTCACTAAAACTCCTTACTACTTTGAAAAGCTGTGTCATTTAAGAAGTATAAAAAGCAGCAGGAGAATAACGGCAAAATATAGTGTGACCCTTAAAAGCAGAGTTTGTTCCAAGCTAGCAGGGCTGTTCTGAATTTCTTCTCTGCCCAACCTGTAGCTGTGCCTGGGATTGCTCCAACCCAGGTGGAGGACCTTGCACTTGTCATGGTTAAACTTCATAAGGTTGGCATCAGCGCACCTCACAAGCATGTCAAGGTCCCTCTGGATGGCATTCCTTCCCTCCAGCGTATCAACTGAACCACACAGCTTGGTGTCATCGCAAACTTGCTGAGGGCACACTCAATCCCACTGTCCATGTCACCGACAAAGATGTCTGTACTCTGAAATCTTTGCAGTAGTCTAAAAAAAATTAGACCTATGCTATTACTTTCTTATAATTCAGAATTCATGGAGGAAAAATTGAGAATTGAGAATTTTACACCGGGCTAATAATTAGCTCGTAGTTCAAAGTAGACTAGTATGTTATATTTCCACCCCTTTCATAAATCCTTGGTCTCAGGCTTACTAGTAGCTTCTTCTATATAATGTCCCATCAAAACCAAAAAAACAGAATGAAAAAAACAAAACCAGAAAAAGACTCCTTAAGAAAAAGAGTACTTTTACTTGCCAGTAAAATAAAACAATCTAAGTCATCCATGATGCCTTAATTCGTATTTCCTGACAGGCCTCATTCTCACACTTTGAAATGTCAATGGTGCATTAGCAATAGCCATGACATCAAGTTTTTCCTGAAACTTATCTCCATGAGGCCACTCAGAAGCTAAACAGGGTCTTCAGATTCATAAAGTTTGCCACTGGTAATTGTGCTGTGATGACAAAAGAATAAATCCAAAAAGTGCTAAGTCTTTACTTGGCAAGGGTTTTTTTTAAAGCTTCTACTGCTGCTACATCTACTGGCCAGCTCCATATTTCTTTAGCATTTCATGGGTTTAACTTGAGTCACAGCATCTCATTTTCTTGAATAAGGAAAGTTTATGGATGAATTCTTCACTCACTTGAGATTTGGGATAACCTTCCCCAAATACCAGATTTATAGAACTTTTAAAAATACAAAATACTTTTTAAAAATATTGTGGTGATAGACAGAATGCTCAGTTCTCTTTGGAGTTACTAGAATTCATAACACACTTTTAAAGTAATGACCATACAAGTACTTTCAGTACAGTCGTATGACTGCATATTAATAGATGCAAAATAAGCAGCTTCCCCAATGAAACACGTTTTAAAAAAGAGAAAAGTTTGTTCATAGCTAGCTATATCACTGGAGGGATATTTTTCATTAGAGAATGAACCTACAGCCTGTCAATTGCAATGTTGTGATTTATCAAATGATAAAAAATAACCAAAAGGCTTTATGCTAACAATTAGAAAGGTAGGTGAAAGTGCTCTTGTATTGTAAATGAATGAACTTAATGAAGCAGAATCAGTTGATTCCAGCAGAGAAGCTGTTCCATGGGATTACCCCTTTCAATGTGCAGCAGACTTCATCTGCTAATATTCCATCAAGAACGCAAATTCTCTTTACAAGGAAGACATATAATATTATTGGGTTTTGCTATTTCAAAACTCAGTTTTCATAAAAAATGCATTTCATAAAATACAAGTAAAAAGACATTTAACGATACAAAGAACTGTTTTAGAAAAAAAAAAAAACAGGAATATTTTCCTTCTATACTACTAAGGCTAATATGTCTGGTATTTGACAGGTTTCTAAGAATACTTTCTCACCAGTAGTTCATTTCTCCCTACATTTACAGTAGTAGGAGGAGTAAATCTTTTTTTCAAGATAGTAATAAACACTTCCACCAAAGATGAAACATCTTCAGGCTGTGACTTAAAACACGGTGTTACAAGGGAACCGAAGGTTAAACAAAAGCTGATGGCAGCACAAGCAAGGCTGAGAAAGATGCTGCTCTTCAGCAACCTGACTCATGGGCCAAAACTAGCAGCTCCAAACCTTCTGAAACATAGGCAGGAACTGGATGCTACCCAGACATCAGTTATTTTCTGCGCACCAAGATGAGACTTCTTTCAAGCAAGCTGTCAAACCCTCCCACAGCTGACCCTTCTCTTCCACTACTTTTCTATCAAACTAATTTTATCTTCTGTTTTAAAAAGGAAGAATTAAGTTTTATCAAGTGTTCCTACCCAAAATGATTTCAGAAAATCCCTAAATTTTTTTACTGTGCATGGCAAATCATAATCTCCTAGTTCAGGAAATCAACATGCAATCACCAGTACGGACCATAAGAAAAACAGTAGTTCAACATAGCTGAACTCCCTGTTTTTTGTTAAAAGAGTAGCTGACCAAGCAGCATGACCTAGTGTGCTATATGCCAGACTCAAAGCCAGGAAATCAAGTTCTTATCCATCCCTGATGTAATTATTCCCATCAGCAACGATGGCTATAATGACTCTTCACAGGACTTTCCTTACCTAGAAACTGTTAAATAAGGTTGGCAATATTTTTACAGCACTTGGATTGGATTATTTTTCCCTACAGAAGCTTAGGAAGTGTAGCGGACGTTATAAAGATCATCATGATATTCTTTATTGTCTATTGCACACTCTCATTAACTCGGACATTAAAGAATAGATATTTGCTTATAAGACAAACTATTCAAAACCAGTGAGAAATCCAATAAAATAAAAAGGGGTAAATTTCATGTACATACTTGACATCATCGAAGGCACTCATCTGCAGCTTCAGGATATCGGCCACTTCCTTTATTAACTCCAAGCCCTTTTCCACACTCAGGGGGCTGTTGAAAGGGAGCAAGAAAACAGAGCATTACGAAAATGGAACTCATCAATACTTGAGAGGCTAAAAGTCCCAAAAGAGTTATCACCTTGGCCTCTTAGAGTCTGAAAGCCACCACTAACTGTATTCCTGTCACATAGTGATCATGATACCAAGGGAATTGGGATCAGGTGCTTCTTCAGGCATGATGAATCACCTGAATTTTCCAGCAATAAGACAAACAATAAGGTGTAAATGGAATTGTTAGGAAGTGTAATGGGCCCATGATGCAGCAACCAGTTCATCTCAGTCCTCAATAAAAAATGTAATAAAGTAAAAGGACAGAAAGAGAGAAAAGGATTGACGAGACAAGGAGGGAAACAAACAATGAAAGTCAAATTGCAGGCTCAGTATCAAATGGACAAGGGAAAATCGTATTTTTAAATTCATTAGTTTTTAAAATGAATCTTCACCCAGTGAAGGGATACAAAATTATTATGGATTTGAAAGTAAACAATAGAGTAAGGCACACAGTCCAGAGGACACTGATTAGATACATAGGATTTAGTTTGGTGTGTGGATGCACTGCTGCAGAACCCACTTTAAATCTTTTTAACCTTTGTCAATGCCACATTTACATTTTTTAATTTAGAAAACAGGTTGCAATCAAGCCTAACACAAGAGGACCGCTATCATCTTAAAAAACACTTACCTAGATGCAAAATTTATATTTGCAAAAATTTTAGGTTATTAGAGTTGCTACAACTCTAAAGATGCATTAAGAACATTCTGTTTCTAATATACAGATCATAGCTTGTTTAGTTGTTTTTTGGTACTGTGGAATCAAACCCAAAAGTATTAAAAAAGTAAAACGGTAAGGAAATGATAGAACAATGTCCAGTGAGAACAACAGATACAACATTCTCTGTCTAAATTCTGATTATAGAATTATTCTCAACATTATAAAGCCCCAAAGACCATGAAATTAAACTTTATGATCTTGATACTTATCTAACTTATGCCATGGTAATTTAGAAACATCTTTGATGAGACTAACCTAGGGGAAAAAAGATTCTGCATTTTTTCCTTCAAGGATTTATAACAAGTAGGAGAAGGAGGTGTCAAAAAAGTATGTACTATTAGACATGATCTTTTCAACTGGACTAAGGGGGAAAAAAGATATTTTTTTTTCAAAGCTCTGTACCTAGGCTGTTATTTCTGCTTCATAGTGAAAGCTTTTTAATCCAATCTTATATCATGGTAATCATTGCCACAATTTTATTTATTGTCTGCAGTGAGCACAGTTTATTTATTTATTTATTGTCCTGGGTTATGTATACACTGCCCTAAAGGCACCTCTATTTAAATAATGGCATGTCTCCCGTGGATCTCAGTTAGAATGGAATTGCTCAGCCTCCCTTCATGCTACTAACCCAAAATGCTCAAGAGACCTCCTGTCACACAAGCAGAGGTAGCCCCTCAAGGCACCAGATAAATTTGGAGTTTTTCTAGATGTCTAAGACAGAAATGTTCTTGTGTGAAAGTAACAAAAGAATCTGATTGTTTCTGTAATGAAAAAAAATGTACTATAGATTATTCATAAAACCCCTATATTTCAAGGACTGTCAGTGAGTAGAAATGTGATTATTCCCATCACTAAGAAAGCAGATTGTCACAGTGACTCAGGGGCTTATGTGTTAATTAAATCTTTTCTCTCAAAGATGTTGGCTTAAATTTTATGGAAATGATTGGTGTCAGCAAGTGGGCTTTTACTGAAATAGCAAGTCTACACAGCAGTGCAGGCAAAGTCTGCTGCATACATTGGTGTCATTTTTTTACCAAGTGAGTCTCATCTGTAAAAGCTCAACCTCCTGCTTACCCCTCCTTCCCTGAAAAACCATTCCTCAGCTGCAATAACAAGGTATGCTGCTACAAGCCAATGCAGCGACAGCAACGGGGGATGTAATCAGAGCATTCAAATTCTACAACAGAGAAAGAATGCTGGAGAGAAAATAGGAGAGAAAATGGTCTTAGAAGGTCATTCTTTTGCAAGTCTGAGCATCCAGGAGTAGTCCTAGTAACTCTGATGCAATACCAAACTAAGACACACAGGTTCACAAATTCACATGCAGTTTCTTAGGCTAAGAAATTGTCATTCATAACAGCTCAGGAAAGCTGCAGAACCAGTACTCTTTGGTAGCAGTACTATTATTGATCACACTACCACATTTGAGGATTCACATTAAAAATTATTAATTTGTAACACAATATTTTCCAATACCTTTTTTCCAGTTTCTTAACACTGATACATACTAGTACTGTTTATTACAGTTCTGTGACAATTGTATTGTAGGAAAGTTGAACATTCAAAACCTTTCTCTAAAAATGCCAAAACATCATTCTACACGCTATTTCTGCTTTGCTTTTAGTGTTGCATTTTGCTCAGCGTTGCACGGCTTGCACAGTGATTACCTTTAGCTTTGTTTACATAGAGAGAATACACTGTTCACACAAGCAGTGTTAAGCACACTAGCCTGCTTTGCAACAGCATCATACATCGACATCACTCATCTGATTTCAGGTTTCTACAAGGACTGTTACCTGAAGACAACTTGCAAACATCATCTGTTCTCCTGCCCTTGGTCCTCCCACACATCCCCAGCGCAAGTACACAGTACTCATGGAAGAGCCGCTATTTGTGATCTTTCACATAACTATGCTTGGTTTTCAGCTTGAATTAATTCAAAGGGAAGTGTTACATACACCAAGAAAGAAAGACAAAAAAACAGTGGTTCAGATAAGGAACAAATAGTGAGATAATCCAGACAGAAACTGCAATAGTCAAAAGAAGACTCTTTAGAAAACCCTGACACTGAAACTATTTTATCAAGACCAAAGACGTGGAGGAAAGCTAAGGGTGGAGGTAGGGCTCATACTAGTTTTTCTGAGCTGTCAAGATGGTCATTTCAGTTCCCTATAAAGGGGAACAAGAGAGGGAAACCTCTTTTTGGTGGCGGTCATTGCTGGCACTTGAAGCCGTATGGCACAAAGTGATTCTCTGGGCTATGGCCACTCAATTTCAAGAAATGCTACAACATGAGGTCCAACTCATGCATTTTCTCTCAGGAGCCTATGCTAACGCATTTCAGTACAGCAGTAATGGTGAACTCTTAGAAGAGACATCACAATTTATATAGGCCTCAGAAATACAAAGCATGTGCCAGAAAAAAACAAAAGCAGCAGCAAAAGACTTACTCATGGAAGCTATCTATGCTTTTCAAGTTTTCTTAAGGTTGGCTGTCATTTTCTACATCAAAGAAAATTAAGGTCTCCTACAATATCTCTAACAGTTCTTCTTGATTTTACCACGACATTTTTTGATTGCCTTGAAGGTTTCAACAGAGCTGTTGCCAGCTGAGATCTTGAGAAAGTGGTTACTTTGGGTTTCCTACCTTTCTCTCATTTCACTTCCTGTAATTTCTCTTTTGCATTTTCTTTCAAGTTGACTGTGCTATGACATGATAATAGCAGCTAAACCAAAATGTGATATATCTCACAGTTTAAAATAATTCTTTTGAGGTCCTTTTTAGGTTTCCATCTCCAGTTCTCTACAGCTTGGAAGATGAAAAGACAGTCAGAAATCACAGAAAATTAATTTATAACTAACTTCCTTCCATTGCTTTAACTTCTAATGCCATCTCGATCCGTGAGTGATAGCCTAAATATTATTTTTTAGTTGACAGATTAAGACCCTACCAAACCAGTAGTGGAACTCTGTTTCACTCAATCTCTATCTGATATTATTTGTGGAAAATACTTTGTTTGACAGGCTAATGACAATGAAGACAAAAATGGGGAATGAAATATAAATATATTCGTTAGGGTTTATGTATATATATATAGTTTTAAAGTCTGACAGAGTCATCTGCAAAATATTTCACTGCTGCTTTTATTTAATCTCACTTTTCAGGGCACAGATCTTGTACTAGAGAATATGGCTTATATCTCTGCTAAGAATAGCCAGTGTTATATGGTAGAATTATATTATTCCTTCAGATGAAATGACTCAGGGGAAGACTCTGATGTCATGATTTAACATCATGACATAAACATGAAATGTTCCTTATACATTTTAATCAAGTGAAAAATAAATATTCCAATCCATACCTACTTGTCTGAGCTAAAATAATCATGAACCAATCAGGTCCCTATAACTTCATCAGGAATTCTGTCTAACAAAAAAAAAAAAATCAGATCTAGGCTACAAAGATATTTTATTTAGAGATTAATCTGAAATGAAAGTACAGTAATAAGTATCTCTAATGTTAGCTACTGAGCACTTCTGAGAAATGTGTAATCCATTTAAATGCTCAGGAGTGGAATTGGGAGCTCAACTTTACGTAATTGTTAAAATGTTTCCACAAAGTGTACTGGACATTGAGCACAGGAAAATTAGATTGCTTGGTGAAAACAGTATTCTGTATCTTCTAATATCTAAATCTCTCTCAGTGAGGGAGCTGAAAACAGAAATATTAAAGAACAATCCACATACAAAGGTAATTTCAATAACAGAACATCAAATTATAATTTTCCTCTGTTATTGCCTATTAAATATATCATTTTTCATTTGTTCATTTTATAAGAAAAATACAGTTATGAGGAGCCATTTCTCAAATCTGGTCCCAGAAATTTGGCACAACTGAGAACAATCCCATTAAGTGATTTTCTTCTCAGTCACACTTACAAAATGTATAGCATTTGCTAGCCTTTTTTTTGACCTGTCTATACAATCCCACTGTCTTCAGTGGTTTTATACATAAGTGAGAGAATATTTGTTGCTGAACAAATTATGAATGAGGAACAGAATATGTCTTCATCTGGAAGAGATGTATCAAGTTACCCTGGTCACGACATCTTCCTGACCTTCAATTTCACTATCCATAAAATGAAGGCAATGATACCAACTTTCTTCGTCAGATGCCTAGTATTGTTATATAAAAGACTGTTATTATTTGACCTTCATCCCTTCTGAATCTAAGAATAGAAAGACCAGCACTACTGGCTTTCTCTAAAGACAACATATATTTTTCCCTATCAAATATGGAGAAATGGTAGTAGAGAAAACCATGCAACCCAAAAATTAACTTTCAGTTATCATAAAAACTTCCCTCGTTCCCCTACCAAAAATTTTGTTCCAAACCTTTTCAGCACAGGCAATCTGACTGGTTTTAGAGCACACCTTGTGGATTTTAGAGCATATTTAGAACATCTTGATTCAGGTAAAGTTAACTTCTCCCTCACTGGGGAGTTAGTAGCCTTCCAAATGCCTGGAAAGCACCTTTGCAGATGCCAGGAAAGGACCAGATGTGCCTTATGAATGGCCAGTTAGACCACTCCAAGAGTAGTTCTGAATTATTGGATGTTGATCTCAATACCAGTACAGCTTCATGCTGCAATTATAGGAACAACGCTACAAATGGATGCCATGTTTCCAAGAAATTCCCAAAATAAACTACAAATCTGATGAATGAGAACAACCACTTTGAATAATGGAATGTCTATTTTTTACCTGGACCTAATGATTTATTCATTCAAAGTTCAAAGCTTCCCCTTCCGGTTAAAGAACAAGAAGGAAACATGTAAATGAATGAACAGGAGGAGTTCTGCAGAGAGTGACACTGGCAGCATGGCCAGCTCTGCATGTTGAGCTAAACGGAACTCAAATTCTAATAAAAGCCAGTGGGCAATGTCAAAGGCAACAAGAGGAAAACCAGAAGTAAACAATGATGAAAACTGTACGTTCTGTATTCCCCTACATGCCTGTCAAAACAATCCCATAAGTTGATCCATTCTGATAGTGAAAAATCTGATCCAGTTATACAGATGGCTTAATTGCTAACGTTTGCCAAGCCTGCTCCCAGCCCAAGGAGAGCAACATGTAGCTCAATGTTATGCTGAGGCTGTCAGTCTCACAAGCAGTTGCTCTCATTTGCTTTTCCTCCTCCCCATTGCCAAGTGCCTTCAGAAACTCACTTACTGAACTCCGAAATGCTCCCTTAGTGCTATCATTCAAATTATGTATTGTCTTTACCAGACTGTACCTAGTGCCCTCCCAATACTCTGTTTAGCAATTGTAATGCAGCACTATAATGGACATCCAGTCAGCCCTGTCAGATTAGTTCAATTGAATCATTTTCTGCAAAAATGAAGAATAATCTCCAGTACAGAAATAGGCCTGACATTGGGAATTGCACTTCTTAAACCTAAATGTCAGTCTAATCCCCGGTGAAATCTTAAGTAAGGTAGGGTTCAATCCACCTAAAATTTGCTTAAATCGGGACAGAGACAACGAAGGCCAGTTTGCTGTTTCTAAGAGCACTAAGTATTGCACTAAAATTGCAATGCATTTTTCTGCAGCTTGAAAGTTGCCTGCGTGCTTAACTACAGACCTCCCAGCAGTATCAGAAGGTGCATTTTTTGTGGAGGTAAATGCCACTTTCACACCCAGCTTCTCTTTTGCTATCCAAACTCAGGAACAATGGCATCTACACTCCACCTATACTTTTCCTGAAAGTTCAAAAGTTCGGCTATACCTCTGGTCAGCTTGAATAGTACTGAATCCACATCTCATCCAGAGGAAGGCAGAAACTGAACCCAGGGCCTAGGAATTTTGGGAAGGAGATATTTTTTACTTAGAATAATTTTTATTTTAAAACCACTTTCAATATTTACTAAGGTAAAATGCACACATGCTGGAGAAGTAAGTTTGAACCATCAGTCTTCCTTCCTCCTGAGCACTGCAAGAGTCATGTTCTCTCTTGCATGTTGTCTATCTTCCTCTGTTGCTTTTATGTCTGAAGATGAACCACTAGGGCATTGAAAGGATGAGGGACAGTGCTACCACTCAGGGCTGGTACACAGAGCACTCTCCTAGGATGTGGAAGTTAAAACTGCTCAGATCAACTTCAGTTAGATCTTTTCTATCTCCTGCTTCATTTTCTAACCCCTGCAGTAATAAGCAGAAGACAGGCAAAAGATACTACATATGGCGCCTTTCATCAGAGGAGCACTAGACACACTGTATCCCAGAATATCCTATTTGTGCCTCAGTGAAACAGGGAGATACCTTGCAGTCTAGACTGTCTTCTGGAGTCTCCAAAAGTCTTCTAATCAATGGAAGAAACAAGGTGCCTAATAATCTCCGCATGTGGGTATGTCTCCACTTGTCTTTTGGGAACCACAGTGATGTCAAATGAAGTGGATGACATCCCCATCCCTGAGGACAATGATCAGCATCCAGCAGTTCTAAGTTTGGAACCAGAATGAGGCCATCTGGATTTCACCCTAAATTCTGAAATAACTGCATTTCAACTTTAACCTTAGAAAGGTGTCTCAAAGGAAAAAGGTATTAACCACACAGATAACAAGACAGACACCCAACATTTATGAAAACAGAAGCTGAATGGACTATATCTGTTGAAGAATTTAATTTCAGTAATCAACTTTAATTAAAAAATGACAGGCACATGAGGATTAGGCCCTGCAAGTGAGAGTGGAGGGTTAGAACTCTAAAGTTCTTTCTCAGTTGGGTCTTTACCCCACAGATTCACGTGTTATTAAAAACACTCTACCAGAAATCCTAGTCTGACAATCTGACAATCACCTTGATGGGTTCACTGAGGATCAGTGTCTTACAGTGATGCTATTTCACTCTAGAACCTAATCTGAGGTTTAAACTGATTAACAACTTTGCTGGACCTTCCTACCTCTGTATTTATTCAGAGTGTTTATGAGGGTTTTTAAGTTGCTCACATAGCAGACACATACAGGAGCTTCTTTCACATTGAAGACTTTCTTTTCCTCTAGTGTTTTTAAATATTGAATTTTAAGAAAGATGCATTCTGTAGCTTCAAATAATTATTTAAGAAAGTTCCACCTGGACATTTTTGAATAATGTTTCTATGCGTTGACATCAAATTGGCTTCCCCTCATTGGAAGAGCAACAGTCTATAACAGTATCACTTTCTTAGCATGCAGCACAGTCTCCTTAGTACTGCAGAACGGTGTCATTTCATCCTTACGTGAATCTTATAAAACACATGAATCTCATGTTTCCAGATTGGGTTGATAATCTCAGCCATGCAATCTGTTTCCATGTGCACCCACTGCAGTGCAGCCTAGGCAAAGAACAGAGATCAAAAATTTGCCTTATATCCTGCAGCAAGAGTATTCCTTCCGAAAATAAATAAATAAGATTATGGTATAATTCTATAAACAATAAGTTAATGCGATTATGTATGTGCTCATTACTTGCAAAATTCTTTCACTTTTAAAAAAACCTGCCTGCTCAACTTTTGACCCCAGTGATATGTATTACACTGGTTTATTTTTTTGGAAACACCGCAGGGAAATGGTCCACCGACTTCAGGATTTGCATGCTTTCTTTTAAATTTTCAAGTCTGAAAATATGTGCTACTGTGCCACGGGTAGGATTCATGTATCTAAACACAGCAAATCTTTTCTTCAAAATTTTCCACAGCCTCATAGCCCAGACTATGAGGAATTTCAAGAATACCTTTTTTTTTTTTTTTTTCTGAAAGAACTATTTTTGTTAATATCTATTATTCTGTCACACTTGTTCCAGCTGAATTTCATCTACCATTGTGCTCCTTAATCCCTCAATGTATTTAAATCCATCTGGAATTTTTCTAAATCCTCCATAGTTCTTCCTAACAGAGACAATTTGCCCATGGGGTACCACTAATCTCTCTACTCACTGAGAAGCAGCGGTTCATGACGAATCTTTCTCTCCTGTCTCATAACCAGTTCTTAATCCACAGTGACACCCTGGCCCTTGCTCTGTGACTCATTCTCCTTAAAGTCAGTATGAAGAGCAGCCCATTTATCTCCTGTTGATTTAAAGGGTAGGTGCAACTTGCAGTTTTGCTGCGATAGCAGCTTTTCTCCCAGGAGAATCTGATGTATCTCATCAGAAGGTGATTTGCTCCTGAGGGTCGCTCAGTTATGATGCTGCCATGAAGGAGAAGAGAGGGTCCATGGCATGGCGTCCTGGAGGTCAAGGCTCAGTGCCCTTCAGATATAAATAGCCAAGACTTAATATGTGAATAGCAGCTTATCATTGATGTGATTTCAGAGTTGGTGATCACAGCATTTCTTCAAGACAGAACAGCTGAAAACAAGTCTAGGAAAGCTTTTATTTTAAGGATAGTTTAATTTTATTTTTTTTTTTGCTTCTCTTTTATTGTCTGGGGGTTTTGGTTTTTTTTTCTGTGGTGGCTTTTTTTATTTTGCTTTTTGTTTTTGTTTTTGTTTTTTTTTTTTTTCTTTTTCTTTCTGCTAAGATTAGTAAATATTTTAACAAGCAACATAATGGGAAACTCAGCTACTGAAGTATGAAATAGAAGGATGTGAACCTCTTTGTGTGCAAATTTCAGTAGTAAGTGAACTATGGGAGAGCTGCTCATGCCATCACAATAAACAGAACCTTTACCATCCTCAAGAGAGTTTCACTTCCCTCTTCCCAATGACTCCTGTGTCCCAGGAACTGGCTTCATTGCACTTTCCAGCACATCAACACCACTATTCTTTGACTTGGAAGGTCACTTACTAAACCTCTCCTATCTGGCTGCTAGCTACCAACATCTGAGCCATGCACCCTGCAATCCAGAGGAAAGTTGTTGCATTGGGAAGGGAATATATGGTGTATGGTGTCATCTACACATGCCCTATGGAAGGAGTGAGTGCTCCTGCCACCTCAGGTAGCACATGGCATGTCAGAGAAGACATGGCAACACAGTGACATGACTCTCCCATTCTCATCAGGTTGGCAACCACTGGTATAAAGCTACTGAATCCATCCTTCCTCACCTCCTACTTATCTTTTCCAGACACAAAAGAAGTCTCACTCATCACAAGAAAGATGCATATTATATATACAATAGAGAAGAAAGTGAGAATTAGAGTGGTTTCCTCCAGGTCACAGAGGAGGTAAGAGACACAGCAAGGATTACTGGGAATGCTTTAACATTAAAGCAATTTATAGTGTTGCCATCAAATTCTTTCTGAACCTACCAAGCCTAAAAAAAAACATTTAGACACTAAAATTGTATTTATTCCTCTTGTCTGGAAGTGCCCCTGAGAGTAACTCATCCGATAATCTATAATGAAAGTCCTGAGCACTGATGCTTCAAGTCCATGACATTACAACAGCCTGCCTTGTCTGTCTGAATTTGATTCTTTTGTCCATGTTTCAGTACAGTTCCATACCTCTTGAAGTACATATCCCCCAGTAAAGGCTTACAGGAGGCATATATTTCAGCATTAAACGGGTTTAATTTGGTTTGAAACTGGTTTGTGCCTTAAATTTAGGTAAGTAATGATTAATTTTGTAAATTCAGGATTAATAAAGCAACAAAATAACTTCTGAGCACAGAACTACTCACTGGATTGTTTGAGAGCTGCCTGACTTCACAGCTGTTACTGTTAATTGTAATCATTTTAAGGACACTGAAATTTTATTGCATTGGGCTGCCAATTCATTTTTCTATGCTTGTTTCCTCAAAGACTTTATTAGCCATAAAACCTTTTTAAGCTTACTTCTGTTTTGACAGCTCAGCAAATTCCCACTTTCCACAATTTTTTTCCTCTTTTCCCACCACAAGTAAGTGTGAATTTAAACCTCTTAATACAGACAGATACAAGTCCAGACCAATTTGTAACACAAATGACAGTTGCCTAAAAATCAATGGCAGTGGTCAGGCTATGAAGGTCAGAGGAGATAACAGCATCATGGAAGCACAAGAGTGACAGAGAAGTCAAGAAAGATCAACTCTCTAGAGTCATAATGGGAGTGTGACACTGTGCCAGCCTGTACTTGCATTACTTCAAACATGCACTACCTCCAGCTGTGTTAATAGCAACAAATTCCTACAGATGCTTTGTCGCTAGCAGAAGCACAGAAATAATGACAATAATCTGTGCCATAATTGTGACGTTCTCTTTTCTGAGGCTGAAATGGACCCCAACAAAGTACTCCCGAATGCATTTTAAACTGAAAGCTAGAAAAAGCACTGGAGTCCATTTCACATGAACCCCGAATCTCTGATGCAAAACAGCCTTAAAAATGCAAAATTGTTCTTTCTTGTCAAACTACTCCTACTTACTAGTAATTAACTAATGAGATTGAGGATAACTGATGATGCAGATTTTAACACACTTCCAACTTTTCATTTTTCCCCTTCCTTCACATCTTCCTTCTTCCCTGAAGGCAGTTTCCAATTGGAAACTGGATGCCTGGACCAATTTATAGAATCTTAGAGTGGTTTGGGTTGGAAGAGACCTTAAAGATCATCTAGTTCCAAACTTCTGCTATGGGCAGGGACACCTTGCACTAGACCAGGTTGCTTAAATCCCCATCCAAGCTGAGTTTAAATACTCCCAGGGACGGGGCAGCCACAGCTTCTCTGGGCAACCTGTTCCAATGTCTCATCACCCTCATAGTAAAGAATTTCTTCCCAATGTCTAATCTAAATATACTTTCTTTCAGTTTAAAACCATTTCCCCTTGTCCTATCACTACATGCCCTTGTAAAAGTTATAATGCAAGTGATTTAAATTAAGAATGACAAAAAACATCCAACAACCTAATAACCACCTTATGAAGTTCAACAAGGACAAGTGTAAGGTCTTGCACCTGGGAAAACACAATCCAATAGTGCAGCACAGGCTGGGATCTACCCAGCTGGTAGCAGCTCTACGGAAAAGTACCTCTGAGTCCTGGTGGACACAAGCTCAATATGAGTGAACAGTGTGCTGTTGCAGCAAAGAAAGCCAACAGGATACTGGATTTCATCAACAAGGGCATCAACAGCAGAGATAAAGAAGTCATTACCCCACTCTACCTAGTGCTTGCCAGGCCACACCTGGAATACTGTGTTCAGTTTTGGTCCCTGCTATACAAAAAAGATGTGATTAGGCTAGGGAAGGTCCTGAGAAGGGCCACAGAGATGATAAAAGGACTGGGAAGCCTGCCACATGAGGAAAGGGTGAGAGAACTGAGTTTCTTCAGCCTTGAGAAAAGAAGGCTCAGGGCACACCTTATCACCATGTTCTGGCATTTGTCTATAAAGAAGACAGACTCCCTTTTTACAAGGAGTCACATGGAAAAGACTAGGAATAATGCATACAAGTTACCAAATTGGAAGATTCCAATTGGACACCAGAGGAAAATTCTTCACAATGAGGAATATTGGAATAATCTCCCCAGGGAAGTGGTGGATTTCCCAACATTGGAAATTTTAAAACCGAATTTTTATAAAAATCAATCTCCATACTATAACAAATATACATATACCTACTCTTTATATTGTGGCATACCTTCTTCAAACAAGTGCCAGTGGAAAGCCAGAATATCTACTTGAAAGACACATTAAAACATTTTCTCAGTTCCAATTTATTCTCTGTGTTCTGAATTAGCCCTCACTGATTTTCTACTTACATAATTTCATTTGTGTGAAATAAATATGTTTTAGAGTAAGATTCAAATTACTTTATTCTAATTCTTAGTGGTCAGCATTTACATTGTGTACATGTTACCTGCCTTAAGAATTTAGGAAAAAAAATAAATTCAGGCATAAAAATTAAATGATGGCATTTTTATATCTGAGCTTCCCAGGATTGGGCAGAATGGCACTTATGAAAAGTACTGGTAGATAATAGGCTGCATTATGATTCATTTTGCTTCATTCCCAGGAATCCTGATCTTTGGCTTTCTCCCTCTCTTTCATTTCAAAAGCTTAAAATTCATCACTCTTTTATAATGAACTACATGATAATTACCAAAAAACCCACTGTGAAATACTAAAATATTGACCATATGTTATTGTGAGATATTGCAGCATCTCACGGTTTTAATGACTACCACTGTTTATAAAAACAAAGCACAGCTCCCAGCCCCATCCCTAGTTCAGGAATATGTAACACGCATCCTCAGAGATTAAAGGTCTATAGCCTGCAGCCAAGCAGAGTAACCTGGACTTGCTCACAGAGATGTTATGGAGTATCTGCACCATCTGCTCTCCCAAAAGAGCTGATGTGTGAGACCTGAACAAGGAATGATAACGTGGCACAGAAGGCATGGAAAGACAGAAATTGGAGTGTCTGGGAATGTCTGTTCTGAGAAACTAGGCCAACAGCCATACTTGTTCAGTTAAGCAGGGAGATACAAATGTGAGCTGGTCCTTGTGGCACTACTGGGGACTCCAGGCACAGTCCTGCAATTACCTGTTGCCTTTCATTGGTTCAAGCGACCAGAGTGATTCCTTGCCACTACTGCTGCTAGTGTGATAGATCACCTGGTCACTAGCTACATCAATTGAAAATTTTGCTCTGGATATTCCTCTAGAGGTAAAAATGCAAAGCTGGTCCCAGTAGAAAGTAGAGGAAAACATCAGGGGAAGCGAAGCCCTAAGAGGAGGCAAATATGGACCCTCGGAAGGACTCTTCTCTTGTGTAAGGTGATCTGCATCAGCAGGTGAGAACCATATTCTGTGATATTTCAGCAGATTTTGGAAGCACAAAAGCTAAGGGCAACAGAAGTAGAACAGACTATCATTTTATCTCTGCACACACAGCAGATAAGAAGAAATTCAATATATTCAAAGCTGAACTCTTGTATTGAACAAAACACACCAGTATTCATGCTCTCTATGGCAAAGCTACAGTAACTAGCATTTTTCTGTTATTTTCTTATGCATGAATAAAAAGCATGAAGTATCATTTTCCTATGGGAATATGTAATATCAGAATTAAGGCAGTGAATCAGTAATATTGGGGGATATGATCTCTGTCACTTTCTAAGTATCACAAGGAAAGCAGAAGATTAAAGAGGGAAGAATGATTTTATCTCTAGGAAACCCTGGGAGGATGAATAATTACATGTAAAGAGTTAGCTAAGGAAGATTCCAGATCTATGGCTCTCCACCCATTACAGTGCTGAGACACAATGACAGAATTGTCTCTACTGGATAAATTCATAGGCAAGTATTTTCCATCTCTATTATTTAGGTAGGGGGTCAAGCTATGTTATCAGAGGTAAAACTTTTGTCTTTAAGATCAACAATGGACGTTTATGGAACTTATTTATACAAGGGTAGAGACTGTTAGGGAAAGTGACAAAGTGAGGGATAAAAATTTACATTTAACTTCTTTTTTAATATGAGCAATGCTGTCTCTGTCTCTTGCTGATTTTAACAGACTTTAGTAGCAAGAGCCTTTCTGCTTTATGAATGTTTATAATTTCTTTCAGTTTTTAAGGCTAGTTGTAGAAGTTCAGTAAAGAATATGCACAAATCTTTTTCCCTTGATAACGTGCACTTGCAGGTAGAATAACAATTTCAAAGAGGACATTGAGATATGCAGAGAAGGTCAAATCAGTGTTTCTTTTGGAATATATGTATTAAAAGACAAGAACATTTTGTTACTATTTCCTAAAAAAGACCTGAAAAGCTTCATGGAATACAAAAGCTCACCTTCTAAGAAACATCAAGACCTTCCAGTAACAAAGAACAATAAAACCTATTAGCCCTGTTTCACTGCTGTACATATTATGATTAATTTGCTCCTCTTTATTTTAAATTTAATTTTAAAATGCAATTAAAATGCACTAAATATTTTAACCTGGTAAGGAAATCAAGTAATGAAGATCATAAAAATACAATTCTTTAATGACTTGCCTAAGAAAACTGAAAACTTGGGGAATAAACTAAGAGTTCTGTACAACCCAGCTTCAGGGGCCTAACCTGAACATGATCCTTCAGAAAGCAATCATTAACTGCAAAGCAGTACCATTTATCACCTTTGTAAAGGTGGAGAAACAATATCAAGCATTTGGAATTAACCTATCCCTTCAGCACATTAGATGGGTCAGACTAATCATATTCCAAGTCAATTTTATATTATGAACACAAGATCCATTTTCAGCTTTTTCACAGCATTTGAGCAGAATACCAGCTACCTCAAATTAAATGCATAGAAATACATGTATGATGCAATTAACACATTGTGAACAGATTTACTGCCTACATATTTTTTTTTATACAGACAGTCTGGAATCAAGAGTTAACATATGATAAAACACAAAATATCCACGATCTGTCTAATACAACAATGCCAGAAGTTGGCTCACAAGCTAACAGAGCTGCCATGAGCTGTCTCTGGTCTTGCATTTACATTAAAAACTTCAAGCACATGCATTCTGTTAAATAACAAAAGAGCACAGGTTCAAAGTTCAAAAGACTGATAAGCAATGAAGAGATGAACTTTCTACTCTCAAATTAGGATTTTTCTTAATGTATTTAACTACTCAATCTCATATTTAAGAAATTGCACCAGTTTGACTATTTAAACTGCTGAGCATTCAGAAGCTTGCATTTAGTTTTACTGGAGGTGGTAAGAACTACATGTTCTGGAAAGCCAGGCTTTGGGTTTCCTCATGAGAGGCTCAGGAGGCGAAACATTGTTTAAATGTTTTGATTGAGGGATCTTGGCCCTCAGCTTAGAGCGTAACCTGCCAGACAAATGGGAGTGTTGGCACTTTTTCCATACCTGAAGAACTAGAATTTCAGAAAATAGGAAGAGGTTTTTTGTCCAAAGGCAAAGACTCCTCTGATTTGAGATCTCACACTGACTTAACCCTGCTCCATAATGGAGAGTATTTTATAACTACAGCCAAGGTAGCATACAGATGAAAATAACATCCTCTAGATAGCTCTGTTTTATAAGATTACTTTGGAATTTCCGTGCTAAAATTAGTAGAAACAGTTCAAAGCAGTCACACTGAGAAGGAAACAAACCTCTCTCACACAAATCCTACAGTGGTAGAATACCAATTTTTTGAAGGCGGAAAGAGCAAAAAAATAAATCGCTCAATTTGATTGGTTTGTTGGCATAATAAAGTGCTGAAGCAGCACAGTGGAGGATTTGCTGGACAATTTTCTCCATTGAAACTGTCAATTCACTCTGAAGCTTAGTGCTGATGGATATTATGGATTGGTATGGATTGCACTGCTCCAACCATCTGAAAGGTCACTCGAGAAACACAGCAGGAGTAACCTATTGTTCTTGCCACTGACAATCAGACTGCTGTTTTGACAAGTCTTTATCACAAATCTTCAAGAATCACATGGAAATCTTTGCTTTGTGGCACAATTAAAAGCTGGCACCTTAGGCATTCACTGAAGCAGTCTTAGTAGTTCCTTGGATCACACTCGCAAAGCCATAGAAGTCTAAGAATCTCATAGTGAATGGATCACACCTGACATCTATCAACTATAGCACTGAGTAGAGCCATAGAATCATATAACGGTTTTGACCTTTAAGACCAACAAGTCCAACCGTTATCATAGCACTGACAATAAATCACTAAACCATGCCCTTAATCACCACATCCACATGGCTTCTGAATACCTCCAGGGATGGTGTCTCCACCAACTGGGGCAGCTCATCCAATGTCAGCTCACTAAAACCTCCTTTCGGGTAGCTGTAGAGAGCAATAAGGTCTCCCTTCAGCCTCCTTTTCTCCAGACTAAACAACGCCAGTTCCCTTAGCCACTCCCCATAAGACTTGTGCTCTGGACCCTTCACCAGCTTCATTGCTCTTTAGACACACTCCAGCACCTCAGTGTATTCCTTGTAATGGGGTGCCCCAAACTGAACACAGTATTCATAGTGTGGCAAACTGAGCACAGTATTTGTGGTGTCGCCTCACCGGTGCCAAGTACAGTGGGACAATCTCTTTCCCAGTCTTGCTGGCCATCTTGTATCTGATACAAGTCAGAATGCTTTTGGCCTTCTTGGCCACCTGGGCACAAGCTGGCTCATATTCATAGCTGGATGACCAACACGCCCAGGTCCTTTTCCATCAGGCAGCTTTCCAGCCACTCTTCCCCAAGCCTGTAGCGTTGCATGGGGTTGTTATGACCCAAATGCAGGACCTGGCACTTGGCCTTCCTAATCCTCATACAATTGGCCTTAGCCCATCAATCCAGCCTGTCCAGATCCCTCTGTAGAGCCTTCTTACTCTCAAGTAGATTAACTATCCCACTCAAGTTGGTGCTGCCTGCAAACTTACTGAGGAATACACTTGATCCCCTCATCCAGATCATTGATAAGGATATTAAATATAACTGGCCCCAGTACAGAGCCCTGGGGAACACCAATTGTGACCAGCTGCCAACTGTGTGTATTGGTGTAGGTGCCCTTCAGTTGGGCTATTGATCCCACCACCTTTTTGGGAGGAGAAGTCCTAACTCCTATCTGACCATTCTCAGGTGCTGTCATGGTTTCTAACACATCAATAACACTGGTGTCTTTGCTGCTGCATGGATCTCCATCCCCAACCTCCACTGAGATGACAGACTGAAGGATCACCACCACTCAACCATTTGCATGCCACCCCCAGGCTTATCTCTAGTGAGCCTGGTTTTATCCCTTTCTCCTTTTAAAACTAGTTTAAAGCTCTTTTCAATGAGCTCTGCCAACTCCTGTGCAAAGATCCATTTCTCCCTTTGCAACAGGTCTCTTGCCAGCAGGCCTGCTGTCATGTAAACTGACCCATGACCAAAAACCTCAAAGTTCTGCCAGTATAATCTTTTTAGTTTAATCTTTACAGTTCCATTTTGAGATCAGGTGAAAAGAACTCAAGCTATTATCCCCAGTGTACAAATATGTTGGACTACTTTCTTTTCTCACCAAAAGACAGCTGTTTCAGCTGTAAAAATGAAGCTTTTTTGCTCAAAAAAAAAAAAAAATAATTGTGGTAAATAAAAGTTGATGCATTGAAACTATGACCTATTGTATTATGGAGAAAGAGGAAAAACATACAATAATGTAGTATTGGCTGTAGCAGACCATACAAAGATGTAGTACTGGAAAATAAATAAGTACCTCTCATTATATTTTGGCATTTCATTTTGTGCGCTCAAGTTAAGAATGGATTAAAAACACCCACATAAATCACAATTTTAGTTTTATAATTTTAAATGTGCTAACTGCTGCAAGAAAGATACTTCAAATGTTAATTTGTCTAACAGGCTATTATAAAGATTTCGTGTCTACCTGTAGCTCCATCTTACTCTTTATTTAAAATAGAGAACTTTTAAAAAGCATAAAGATCTAAACAGAAAATCACAGAATGAAGTTGGAAAAGATCTTTGAGATCATCAAGTTCAACCCTAAAAATATCAAAGATCAATTACGAAATCAGTTTCCTGAGTACTTACAATCATCTCTCAAACAGGAGTGATTTTTAGATTGACATGGATTAAAAATCTGACTAGGAATAGTTCCAGACCCTTTACTCCACTGTATGAATATAACATGCACACAGTCTATCTATAAATGTACAATACATCTATATATATCTAAATATATAACATGCATGTACAGTTATCTATAAATTAAATTTATTAATACTATTTATTTCCTGTAGACAGCCAGATTTCTGGTACTTAATGATACAGGAAGCTTACAAAAGAAACATTCCTTAAAAGGATATTAAACTTTCCCTTCTGTGCACTGATAGTTAACAAACATCACTTTCTCTATTCTCACTCCCCCAAGAAAAAAAATGCAATTACAGCGACATTCATGAAAACAAGTCCTTACTGAAACTCTCAGTTAAACGAGTACAATTTTTCTCTAAGGCCACTTTATGTACTAAAGAAATGGTTGTGGGAAATAATAATATGTATAGATCCAAGAACTGCTGTAGAAAGTATTTCACTGTTCTTGCAGAGTGGACAAGTCCAATTTTAGCATGTGGAATTTCCTGAACAGGTCTTGTTATTCTTATAAAACTTAAGAATATGTAATTTTGTTTTGTGAAATATGGGGGTTATATTTTACTTACATTTCAGATAAACCTATACAAAACAAACAAGTTTAACAACAGCAACAACAAAAATTAAATCAGTACATTATGCAGTTGAAAGGCTGAGGAGGGTCAAATCATTGAAGAGATGCAAGTTGTAAGTCACTGGCTAAGAACCCTGAACCAAAATCAGTTTGCTGCAGATCAGATGCAACATAATCCTGGTATAAAAAGAATTTTTTCTTTAGTTCAACTCAAACACCTAATTCTCTTTAATAATTAACTCATTCTGGATTAGGAACTGAAAAAAAAAAAAGCATGAAAGCTTATTATCTTCTTCTCTACAGTGTCTTTGGAGATGACATCTAGTTGCACTCAAAGTGCTAAGAATGTAGCAAGGATTTATCAGTCAAATTTTCTGAATACCAATAGTACATGCTTTGTGGAATGAGCTGGTTGCCAGTGGAAACTAAAATTGGGTCGATAAGCTTATATTTTTGAATTTATGATCTAAACTACTGCAAAATTTTTCTCATTGTTTATGAGCACTTTTAAAAGTTACTCATAATCTAGTATACAAGAAAAGTACTTTTTGTCTTTCTGGTATTGACAGTGGTAAAGAAGATGAAAAATTTGTGTATACGAAGTCCTCTAGAACCAAGAGCCTTTGGACAAATAACCTTCTTCAGCAAGTTTCACTGAATGATAATAGACATAATTAGGAGAAAACCCATTAGCAGGGAACTAGCTAGGAAGAAAACCTCCTAAGATGACACAGTGAAGAATCTACATGTTGTGAAGACTGACAAGTCAGAAGGTCTCCCATTACATTGAGTTTTGAAAGCTCTAAGGTTTTAGAGAATTTATGAGCCAAATAAGTCTGTGTAGTCAAGGGAGGTGGTGTTGTTAAGATACTGTTGGATATAAAAGTTGGAGTTAAAAGGCCTGCAGAAAGTAGTACTAAGCTGGGGAAAACAGAGCTTCTACTGATTCACATAGCATTCACAGGCAAGAACCAAGAGGTGGGGTTAAACTAGGCTATCTCATGAATTTCTGTTAGTCTGATTTCAAAAACAAAGGATGAGACTCCTAAGTGCCCCTTCTGCAAAAAGCAAATAGAAATGCAACCTACCTGAAGGACTATGGTACAACTAGATAAAAGGAACAGTTAGAATACTCTGTAATTGGTTTTCTCCTGAAGCAGGTTCTTGAGAATAGTGAGCCTGCTACAGAAACCAGTCAATGAAAATGAATGTTACAGGAAAACAACTGAAAAATGTAAATGCAAAAGCATTTTAAAACTGGTTAATTAAATTCAAAGCACTTGGTCATTAAATAACGATTAACGGTGGTTATTGACATACAGATAAATTAACAGAAGTTTGAGGACTTCAAATCATTTGGGATTCCTTAAAGCAAGTACTCCAAAACTCCCAAAAGATCTTCTCTAAACTCAAGAGCTGGGTTTCTTTAGAAAGTGAAAAATATTTAACACTAAAATGGTGAAAATAAAACTTAGAATGGAACAATGATAACAATGCCAGGATCTATTAATATAACTCTCATTCCCATTATGACCTCACAAGTTGAGCGCTTTCCTTCAGCATCTCTCATTCTAGTGCCTAAGTAACTTTTATTTTCAGCAGGGTAACCTCTGAATCCTTGTGAAATATATTCTTTCCATTATCTCTGAGGAATGGGTGTTTGTCCCCTACTTTTTGAGAAGTCTCAGTCTCTGTCTCTGATGTTTTCAAGCTGCCAAGCCTCAGGTTTCACTCTCTGTCCTTCCATGCACAGTATAAAATCTCTCCCCCTAACAAATGCCTTCCTTTCTTCATGATCCCATCTTTCTCAAGTGTAGCCTCTGGGAAAAGCTGAACAAGGAGCTCTCTCTGGTATGCAGTCACATGCATTTCAAAGCAACACAGTGCGGTAAAAACAAGAATCCTCCACAATCCTATTGCCTTCAATCCTGTTAATAACTCAGAGACAAAATAATCAATCCATACTACTGAAGTTTCTGTCTCTGTTTCTCTGTAATTTCTGGGCAGAAATTTGTAAGCCCATCCTAGAAATTGCTAATTTCT